>JBBPKJ010000311.1:0-30037 GCA_038089195.1 Brasilioporus rufonigricans
GACATAACCACCGGCGTTCTCGTACTCTGAAATGGCCTCTTGGGCGGCCGAATTGATTAACTTCAAGAGGGCTTCAAGCTTAGCTTTGTTTGTCGACATATCGTGGTAGAGCGGGAACGGGGGATATATCGAGACTTCATTCGGTCGGAAGGTGTTATATCCTGGAGGAAATATTGTTGGTGAAACGTTGATGCGCGAGGAGTGCGACAAAGATCCACGGGCTCGGCGAGTACAGGTACACTGGCAGTGTGGGAGGTTGCCACTCGCGTCAATGCCGAGCACTGTACCCGCGGCGTACGGTGTTTCTACTGGCGTGCACCAGCCACAACGTCATTTCTGTAATCATGTTTCTGATGTCACCTCCCTCTCACAAAAACCCCACCAAGTTGGCTACGAATGCTAGACCAGCTGTTATTGCTGCTATCGACTCAGGTGGTTGGACAGAATCCAATTCTACTTCCAGCAACTTGACTAACCTATGGTGTCAACACGTCATTTGGTACTAAGGGTGTAGGCTAGGTGAAGTGCCTATACCCACCAGTGTCACGGGTCGGTGTAGACCCATACCCTGTACGGATGCAGTGTTGGCGGGTGCGGGTGCGGGCGCGGTGTCTGCTGCCAGACCTACGGTGTCACCCGTGACGAACCCTATCTATAATAGCAAATAGCCCCGGGCCCCATGGATAGTACTTGGTGGTAGCCGTCCACTCAATCGTGCCACTCTTTGCATTATTGGTCATTCAATATGTCAATCAGACCTGTTTTCACCGACTCTGAAGATACTTGAAGACCATGCATATGCGCGACCAACGATAGAGCTCTCATATTTGCACAAGGGCCTGCCGACAGTCCATCGGTGGCTCCGTCGTCAATTGTCCATCATCCATGTGTCAAATCACGACCAGGTACATCTTGAACGAACAATTCCGCTTCCACATAAATAATCGGAAGGTAAGACGGGAGTGTGTAATCTAATGCACGTGCACCTATTCCAACTCCGGATCACGAATCCGCATATTTCCGTGTGCAATCCACGCCATCTCAGGGAAATTTGTAATGCCTTGAGTCGAGATCACTGACCCAGCCCCTTTTATGGTATCATATCCTTCCGATAATTACTCTGGTACCCGCATCAACCTCCAAATGGGCGAACAACGTTCAACACCTTTAGCCATCTGAGTCGCATCTCGAGACACGACATGCCAGACAATATCGAAATAGGTTATGAGGTTATTCATCTGCCAGCGAGAGAGACTCGGGCTCAACGTTTGAACGCCCAATATCCCCAAGAATGATGTCAAACATCCCCGCTGCTCTCAAACTGGTCGAACGAGGTTCCTCGATCGTCTGTAGACGCGAATAAAGTACCTCAGATTGGGCTTCAAGCCAGAGGCACTCCAAGACACTCGTCCCAGAGATCAAAGGGGCCCGTTCCTTGGAGGGTCTTTTGCCGATTAGGAATGGCAGTAAGATAAGGGCGACGAAGGATGCAATTGATGCAAATAGGACCTATTGTTCACCGCCATCGGCCGTCACCGCTGTGCATGAGATACAAATGATCGACAGGGAAAGGGGATGTGACG
The DNA here is from genome assembly GCA_038089195.1 of Brasilioporus rufonigricans. Taxonomy (NCBI): domain Eukaryota; kingdom Fungi; phylum Basidiomycota; class Agaricomycetes; order Boletales; family Boletaceae; genus Brasilioporus; species Brasilioporus rufonigricans. The sequence goes on from JBBPKJ010000311.1 coordinate 1,584, forward strand.
TACGGGAATGGTGTTCAGCTATGAGCAGTCCAGGTAAATGACGCACGTAAGCCACTGGGATAGCGACGAGTGGGGGAAGGAAAGGAGGGTCCACGTACATTTAACCGCAATTGCAGCACGTTCCTCGTCGCTTGACTCTCACCTACCATTCGTTGAAATCCGCCTCCTGTTTCTCCGATTTGGCCCGCTGGATGGAATGTGAGCCTCATGGTGCAATCCAATCATTGATCAGTGACATGCAGGGATCGTGTGCGACGATGAACGAGGAAAAGGAAGAGATAAAGTATCAACCACAGGGGATAGACAGATGATGGACGCGGCACGGAAGATATGTTTGATGAGGCCTGGTACCCTTCCAAGCACAGCTGGATCTCGTGAAAAGCGGGTTGATCAAGACAGAGATATCAACGGAGATATAATACACACCTAGTAGGATGCTTCCGAACACCTTTGCGATCACCCTTTGTTGCGTGATCCTGCAGAGGCTACGGCCAGCATTGAAGAAGCAAGGAGAAGTTTGGTAACGCGAGACCACCGACGTAGATGATCCATAACCTTGAATGATGTAAGGTAGGTCTGTTCAATAAGAAGGCTGCCCAGTAGGAGGGGTGAACATCAACTTGGAAGTACCAGCATGTGTGTGCGTGCGTGGAAGACCTTCTACGTGGAGAAGAGAATGTTAGAATCAGAAAAGGTGAAAGCGCACCAGGGCTTATGCAAGGTATAGTCCTGGATAGGTGCAGTGTACGTGTAGCGACGCCTGTTAACTTTAATTCGACTGCTTCACTTAGACGTATCTTTGTGCCTTTGGCCAGTGTCAATCATGACTTGCAGCGGGCAGTCTGCCAAGAGTCAATAACCGAGGCTATTCCGAACCATTTGCAATGATTATCGGCATTGTCCGGCACTGCAGTCGAGGATTAGTGGTGGCTTACGTAAGCAACGCAGTAGACAAGGTAATCATAGGTGCTGTGGCGTCATCGGAGGGTGCCATCATTTTGTGATTGACCACCGTACCTTTTTTCAAGTGGAGGTACACAGGCTCAGTGAAATACGTTCAGAATTCTCTCCAAATCAAATCAAACCATTACCTCTCGAATATGCCATACTCCCTAACAACAGACACCTCACAGCCTCTCTAGAGAGGTACCTGTTGGGGAGTCGGCTGCACACAGACTCAATGGGGACCTGACTTGAACCCCAGCAGAGATCACCCGGGATCTATCGGACATTCCATTCGAGTCCCACCTTTCACTCCCGCTCACCTTAACAGATTTCTGGATACTCTCCTTTACCAGCCACATCAGTACACTCGTTCCAGTCATGTTCAACCTCACGAATGCGAATGCATAAGCAATACGGTTTTTCTTAGTGCGTGGTGGTAATTCTGTTGATCCATTTTTTCAAGGGTCCGGTGTGGTTAGAAACGACTACTGATGAGTTCGTGTGCAGATTAAAGAAAACATCGTCTGAGATAGTCGTTGCATGTATTCGTTCATAGTCCAGGGACCAAAAACCATGTACCTATTCACGTTCTCATTCAGAGACTTGCCGCGGGCTTGTTGAGCATATTGTACAGCGTGCTCAATTTCTGGCTTCAATCAGAGACAACCAACTTTGTGACAAGTTCATTGCTGGGATGCCATTTGCTAATATTGATAGTGTGGACTCGAAAAGCATCGTTGAACTCATTCTAGAAGCTGAATACAGAAAAGAAGTTGTACTATCAATGGATGTTAAGACAGTTAGTAGATCTGAGCGGAAAAAACCAGTGACATAATGGCAAAATACAGGTAGTGGTAGAAAAACGTGAAGAGGACACGGATTGAACGAGAATGGCCTACACTTGTTCAGAAAGAGGTCGTAATGCGACGCCTTAATGACTACTGGAAACATACAAAGTGGACGAAGCCTTAAGTTCGTAGTGCAATACATTGCAACAATAATCGATTTGTTGCCGTTGTGTCGTTTCAAGTCAATGTCGGAGTCGGGGACAGGGCGCTCCGCGCCGCTACCGATTGTCAGTGTCGCTAGGAAAGTGTCCCATGGCCACGGCTCAGATTGTCCTTCCAGTGGGACATGGTACTCTTCAGATGGCTCGGTGAGTTATATCTTTCTAATCTGGCTACCTATTGGAATTTCGTCAACTCCAGAACGACGAAGCATGAACCGAATCTACCTATCATACCAAACGAGAACCTCTACATATTCGAACACATTGTTCCACATAGATGCCGTTTAAGGCCGGATGGACTCAAAATGTTCAGCAACCTTCCTCGTGTTTGCAGATTCTTCGCCAATGTCTGCATTCCACGGATATTTGAATATGTAGAGCTTTCTAGCTTATGTCAAGTGACAATGTACTCACCAGACACTATATCAAGATGTTATGCAGAACCAAGTTGTGTACACAAATCATCGCAGAGGAGCCTCGTGCACTCACCGGTGATCGCTTGATGCGTGTGACGAAGATGAGTTTGAGGCTCCAATGTAATGGCTGACCTCCTAGAGCTGATGGCAGTGTCTGTTGTTTTAACTGAATACCAGAAAACCCGTGTGGGTTAGGTACCGCGTGGAACAGTTTCATGGTGCGGATGGTCATGCGTCCGAGCGAGGAATTTTACGGCTCGGGGGGAACATACGATTCCGAGTCACTTACGCAGTGGATGGGGGTAGATGGACGGTATCGCGAGATTCTGCCTGTCGTCGCCGTATGGGGATAGATCTTAATAAACGATCTCATGTCATGGTTGAAGCGGTGGTACTGGCAGTGGTAGTGAGGAAGCGAGGTGCATGCGTACATGATGTATTATCCGGGTGAAAAGCGGCCAGTAGCTGCCAGACGCTTGACTGATCGGTGACATGGACACTGTCCACTGCGTTCAAACTACAAGACAGGAAACGAGACGCTTGAATTTTCGGGTATTATATCCAGTGCCATAGGTGCTACATTCCAGACCTATGCAGCCCAAACCTTCGTGATCAACTCCGTCAAACCTAGCGTGGGACTCGGTCTCAACGACTCGCACGACAGGACGACGGGAAAAAAGAAAACCCACCAATGTCGTTCGTGTTGAACTGGTAAACGCCGACCAAAACGCCGACGGTCGTGGCCCTGAGCGTCCAGCTCATCAAAGGACCAAGGGCGGGGAACTTGCGCTTGTGGAGATAGTCGACGAGTATGGCGTCGAACTATACAAGAGGTCAGCGATACAAGTGCCTGATTAACGTGCAACGCTGCCTACCCCAATGTGACTGTGCATCACGAGTGAGATGCCTAGCAGACCATCAAGGACGGGGTAAGCGGTGCCAGACGTTGCGAAAGCTGCCGCGGTCATGGGCACCAACGCTGCGGACAGGAGACGCTCGAATGCCCAGTGATAGGAACCGTGTGACCTTGAGGGAGGAGGAAAGGTTGTGGGGTCGTTGACGGTTCCCTTGCTGATTGCTGTTATCGAGTTGGCAACACCTCTTGCTACAGTCCCCATTGAGGTATAGCCATTGTAAGGGGTTCTCAAAAGCATACCTTGGACGGCCGACCGTAATACATTGCGGCTAGTTGTAGAAGCGAACGTTTTTGCCAACGTCGAGCGTAGTAAAAGTGAAGAGGACATTGCCGAGGATACGAATAATGACCAAGGAACGACTCGGTCAACACCCGCGGCGGACGCGTGAATAAGACAGCTTGGTTGAGCTGAGTCAATCACATGGTTCCGGTTGCAACCGAGATGCCATTCCCAGAGTGGGTTATCAAAAATAAATAAATATCTGTTTACACAGGAAATTTGACACCCGATCAGAGGTACAGCTCGCCATATCGCTCTGATTATTCTCGTTGACGGCCGGATGCGAACATACTCTCCACCTTTCAAGCCCTTGTGTGTGCAGCGGTTCGCGGGCCACAGGAAAATTAGGGCTTCGAGTCATGTTTGCCTCTCGCCGATTTTCCTTCCCTGCCCAGACGGTGGCAAACACAACACCGACAACGGAGGTCATCGCGTTCACGAAGGCGATATCATTCAAGAGAATCGGGTTTGCGGCGCTGATTATGAAAACTAAAGCAAGCAGTATGATCGACATGACGGTTGGAATGATAAAGTTCGAGAGTGCAAATCTAGTTACACAGATGGAAGGAAACAGCACTGATGAGACTTTCCGATATGGTGTCGGTTCTAAAATAGTGGATAGTCCAGATGTACCCATCCTTGCTGAGTTAGTGAAGAGTTTCCTTTTCGTAAACGAACAGAGGCTTCTTCTATAGATCTGTCGGTGGTTAGGACTGGTCCTGAACGCCGGCTACCAGCAGGATTAAAAGCTGGTCCTGGGACTCGCTGGACCATGACACATGACCCATATTTGGAGAAAGGATGCCAATATTCTACTCTCAAGAGACTTATGCCACTGTCCAGAATCTATTGAGAATGACCCGATAAATCAAGTCCTGCAGTTACCCGAGGTCCTGTGGTCCTGTCGGCTAACCGTATCACTGAAGGTATCCGCAACTCAACCGTGACTGATGTCACACATGCAAAACATCCGCAGCCTCTGGTTTTCTGAGAGCTACGTGAACGTAGAACACTGAAATGTAATTGCAGCTCTACTAGGCTCGCTTGAGGATCCTTGCCTTGATCACTGCACATTTCTGCATGGCCCTATGGATCCCACACCGAACAAGACGGCTAGGATCAAAGGGTCTTACCTTTGCATATTCACGGACTTCGCCAGCCCACAGCGATCGTTAACGCTCGGAATCTACGTGTTGACATGGATTTCATGCCTTTCCATGAAATTGACCGGCCTTCCTTGTCTATTTCTGTACACCTTGGCCTTCTCTTCGAAACATCGGGTCTGACCCAGGATGGGTATATGGAACGGCTGCATGCTATCCTCATGCAAGCACCTCAACCTCTCGAGACACTGCTGCTTAGCGTTGGAGTTTATCTTGGACCACCCAAAGAGGTGGTCCGAAGCATGCTCGATGATCCTGCATAGAGGAATTTGTTGGAGCTAACAAGCGCGCTCGCATCCCGAGCATGCCCGGACCGGATGTTGGCCTGTATGCATTCTCTCGCCTATACCCTCCGTTTTATGACTTTACCGTACCTTTTGTTCGTCCTCGCGTACCGTACGTTTTCTCTTATCCTGTGTTTCGCCAAACCAGATCTCTTCAAGATCCTTCATCTCCTTTTCGTAGTTAATACAGTTCTTCTCGTATATAAGATGTTCATATCTCATCGAACACCTCAGCCCATTGTTCACGCACGACGACCGATGTGAGCTTTTCTATATGATGTGATTACCTAGTCGAACTGACACGTACGTAGAACGCTGTCCCTCGATAGCCGTCGTGCTCCAATCTGAGGAACTTACCGTTCCTTCGATCACTTTCACTACATTTGAATTTGTGTTCGGAGACACTTTTAAACGTGAGACCATCTTCCTGGATCTGTCTTACATAATGGGTCCCTTAACTCAGACCCTAGGTCCTTTGTTCGGCCTTGGAGGGTCTCTGTCTCCTCGTAGAACTGCAATCATTCATGCTGAGTGTCTGGCCCAAAGTGGAGATTTCGCCTACGGAGATTCGACGTCTGCTGCATGACAAACTAGGTCGTGCCTCCCGTCTCAAGTATGTAGATATATGCGACGACGGTTTCTGTTTGGTGGACGGGAAGTGGTCAGAAGTATCCCCTGGAAACATGTAACGGCCTGCAGTCCTGTCCATAAGCTGTTTCGTTTCTATGCGATACCTCCTTTCCTATATATCTGCCACCACTGGGTTGCCTGCGTTCGGTGCACCATCCTGGATCCCTAATCCAGGTGCTTCAACCATGGCGCGGCTCGCTGTACACGAGGCTAGTACACGAAAAATGGCAAATTCGGAGAGGATGACCATATGCAAAAAGATGAGAGCGAAATAGTATTAGATAAGCGAGAGAGGAAGCGCCGGTCAGTGAAGGATGATATCGGCACCGTCGATCATTGTCGACTCGCAGCACGCCGCAACTGGGGACTTCATTGTCTGAGCGGATGTGATACGAGGGGAAATCAGGCTGAGTGATAGAACAAAGCCGAGGCAAGTACTATGACTTGCGTCTTGTTCAACACCACCTCGCTGAGATTCCATCCGTTTCGTGTCAAGTACTTTGAACATAATGTGGTCGATCTTATCAGTACTACCATAACTCTTGGCATAAATATTTGTTGGTATAATTACAAACGACGAGACTCAAGCTATAGCATTCCTATGTACGAGTTATCCTCCCAGCCTGCTGTGGGGTCGAGCTACCTTGACTTTGTAGTTGGTTGCTCGCTAGGACCACTTGGAGACATCTCAAGGTCAACAGTCGTCAACGACAAGGTTGTCGCTGGAACTGGTGGCGCCAATGGTGTCGTAAAATCATCGTCAGAGGTGTCTTCAGTGGTCTCTGTTGACCCGGAGTCGTGGAGTAAGAACCTATATGTATATGTTACGACGACCAGCAAGTTACAAATGATGATCGATAGAGCGACCTGAATTTCAATCGGAAACAATGTCAAAATCACGCAAATCGGAGGAACTCACTTGCATGTCCATACCGGCACTGGCCACGATCGTGTTATGTAGGAACCGGCCAACTGCGTGGAAAAGCGCTCCAAATGCTAGGACGATACTAGAAGCAAAGATGGAGAGGATCATTCTTCTTTGACGTCTAGGTAGTTTGACCTTCCACAGCATACATAAAGGAAGCACAACAAGGATCGAATCAGTGACACAATCGGCTAGGAATAATCAGCTGTAGATCGTTATTGAGTATATGGGGCGAAATTGTTGCCTACCAGAGAGCTCGAAAATCGAGATCTGTGCTTCCACCACGCAATAAGGTCTCGACGAGGGCAGTTTTGCTCGCTCCCAGCTAGGGTTTGAAGCACACTGCCACACCTTCTGGACGATGAGTATTATCCAGCAGGCTGCGAAGAACGCCACGCAGGCATAAGTGAAACCAAGTAACCGAGAACCTCCATGGACGATGCGGATGATAGAAAACAGGATACTCATGCGTGTCAACCTATAAACACAAGGCATAAAAATCATATCCAGGCATTAGACAGTCATAAACACGTACGTCACAATACATGTGAGACAGATGGTATACACCCAGGAAGCCTTGATGGACATCGAGTCATCTGTATGTCAATCGCGAGTTCCGTCAACCGTTGACCTGACCCAGCGAGTTTCCTACTTACTTCCGAGTAGGTATATCCAGTACGCCATCATTGAAACTAGACCCGTTAGGAGCAAGACGGCTGCCCATGCATCTTCCCACCAAAAACGGTGAATTCTGAGGCGGAAATATATCCGCCAAGCAGTCACGAGCAGCCCCAGAATCTCTACGACACTGGCAAATACTTGGGAATTGATCGATAAAGTTAGCAATGACTCTAGAATTGGACTCAGAAACTGGTCCCTTACCCCACAGATAGAATATTGTGGACTGAGCCATGCTATAGTAAACGAGGTGAGGGAGATCGTGGACAACATGTTTTTATCCATGTCACCTAGCAATTATTAGCAAACAGAACTCTCATACATGTACCTGAAGAAAGTTACCAGCGAGCCGGTCGAGAGTGATTGTCAATGCCTTAGCATCAGCGAGTCCGTCAGAGTAACAACTCTAGTTCGGAACGACCCTCAAATTCCCTTGTTTGATAACCTTCCTCTAACCGACGTGAGAGGGCCAAGGACCTTCCTAAGCGATGCTGTTGCCCCGTATCGTAACGTTGAGTCCAGCTATGAGTCAGAGACAAAGAGTCATCGGATGATAATCAGCACATCATGGTCGTAAAGGTAAACAAGTTACGTCTCAGGGTCGAAAGACCGTGACCTTGACCAGAACCAGGCACATGGCCAAGTCAATCACTCACTTGGGTACCATGACCAAGGAGAGGGGAAGATTCAGAGCCTTTTGTCAATTGAGAAGCCCCACCATTTACTCACGATCCAAGCGGACGTGACAAGAGTGGTGTGTCGACAAGCATGCAATTTACACACGCATGATCGAGCAGCCTACATCAAAATGGGGTGTCGTGTATGTAGTGAGCTCAGGACTGTGCCATGCAGCCCTGATGAAGCAAAGGTATGCAATTAGTGGCATGATAGTTTCGTGTTGTATCGCGTTTTGGCGTTGAACGACCCAGATGTCCTCGGGTAGGATGGAAGGCAAGTTGTAACGATCTCCGTATCAAAGCGACGTGCCACCGGGAATAAGTTTGGTATCACCAACTGGGCGCCCGTGGATCAATGATACTAATAGTGGCCTGCTCGTATGCATGAGAGTCGAGAAACAAATGCTCGTGGAAGGGCAAGTGAGGTTCGCTGGGAAAGAACGTTCTGGGCTCAAAAAATCAAGGGTAGACACTGCGAGGAATATTTTAAATTCAACTGAATTGTCCTTGCATAGAATGGACACAGTAAACTTGAACAACTCTCATACCAACCAGACGAAGAAGACAGAACTCCTGCGCTGACAACAAGTGATAAATATCGGTCCTGCCCCAAGAACAACTGCCGTACAAGACGTCCTCCTTCAAGACCCTCGGGCCAGCGCGCCCTCCCATTCTTCTGATTCGTCTCCGCTCCCCTCTTTCCACATCGTACTCTACCGTCCCGGTGGTCTGGGACTAGTCTTTCCACAATACTACGCAGCACCCAATAGATTATACACAGGAGATCTGCTGATTTGGCCTGGGCGTCTAAAGCCACCGGCAGGAACAGTTGAGACTGAGGGGGGCCTTGCGCCTACCCTTGGGGCATTTGCAAGGCGGGGACGCAGAGGGGCCGGGGGGGCCCTTTACTCTACTTAGGTAGCAATGTTTTCCCATAGGGTGTGCACCCTAACGGGACATAAATGGAAAAAAAAAAAAAACTCTCATACCAACCACATAAGACGGGTTTCTCGTGTGTGGGAGCGCAATAGCAATCACTGCAAGTCCTCGTGGAACCAACCAAGATCGGATCCATTGCAACCAGGGCAAGGATTTGGCGGAGATCATGCCTATGAGTTGTTGGGAGAACGAGTCAATATTTCAATAGGCAAACCGACATGTGCGGAGTAAAGTTGTACCTCTAGATTGAACATCAGCATTCGACCGTGCAAGGAACACGTGGTAAGAGGACAGACTACTAGTCTTTTCATCTTTTTCAGCAGTAAATCAATATTCTTGATGGCATCCCCAAATCGCCGTGCATGCACCCACAAACGGTACTTCATCTCAACGTCCATGGCACTCCGTGGCCGGGCCGTTCATCCCACCAGACAACGATTTCGATGCATCGTGTAGGCGGTCGCAGAGAGATGGCAGGAGAGTTGCGACCCCAGGAGGTAAAGGATGTGTGAGGAGCTATGATGGAGACGTCAACACATCGGCAGAGATGTGGAGCGGACGGACGTGTGAGATCGTCACGGACCTTAGGCACATCCACCACATGCTAGTTCACTAATTCAATGAAGTCCTGCGAGTCGGAAGAGACATTGATTTGCCACCTCACGCACCGTGGGGAAAGCGAGCACCACGGAACTAGTATTTTTACCCCCGCTCCCGGTCGCAGTCCGCGACGTATTCAGACGCCTCCGAGGGTGAAGAAAGTGCCAACGGACCAGTATTTCTGCTCAGTCGGTAGCGACTGTATGAGCAATCATGACGGCAGTCTAGTCACTTGGTAAGGTAATTGCAGAATATGTATAAAGTGGCCAAGCAGACTACGACAGGTGTCATCTGAAATACCCACGACTTCTTGGTCTGCCCCTTCAGGGCATAAGTACACAACCATGTGATGGCTGCGCGATTCTGTACAGCCATGCACAAGCAAGGTGATACCCTGAACCCCGGTCTGCCACTGGAAAAACATTCTGTGACCACGGCTTGACTCATTCATTAATTGTCCCTTCTTTCAGCAGGACATGTCACTCCTCGAATGGTCAAGTGAGCTGTTTCTTCCTCCTCTCGTTGTCGACTCGATTTTTATGCTTTTCACCAGTTCCTAAACGGCAAAGCGCGGACCGAATTTTACCTATCATACCAATTGAGATATACATCCACATATTGGAAGACATTATGTCTTCCTCTGGCCCTCTAGTAACGTCAGAAGAACTCAAGATATTCAGTCGCCTTTCCTGCGTTTGCAAATTCTTCGCCAATTTCTGTCTTCCACGCATATTCGAAGTCCTCGAGTTTTCTTTCCCATTCAGCAACGAAACACCCGGGCCCAATGGGCTCTGTAAATGGCATCATGGAAAGACGTCACGCGAGAGTACACTGTGCACGCAAATCACCACGAAGCAGCCTCTCGCGTACTCCCTTGCAGAGGCAGTGAGAGATTGCCATTTCATGAACTGGGGCCCGGACACAGATTTGTGGGCAATCCAATTGTTGTTACACATGAAAAATATTCGCAAACTTTGCTTCTCCCAGAGCTTGGTGAACAGAGAGCACTGGGACGCAATTGCGACTCTATCCTTACTCGAAGAACTAATTTTCGTTGACTGCAAGTTCCTGTGTGGCCCTGCAGACGTTGAACCAGATAAGAGGGTCAAAGTCAGAGCGTCTTCCCTTCGCATGGTTATGTGCGATGAACTTCGCCAGCCCATTGCGGCCATCGATGCACAGTGTCTACGCACTCTCCATATGGACTTCATGACTTTCCATGAAGTTGATTGGCTTTCCCAGTCTGTTCTCAAAGAGCTCCGACTCTGCCTCCTCTACCAGCCCCCCTGTCCGACCAAGGACGAGTTTATGAAGCAGCTGCACTCCGTCCTCTTACAAGCACCACAGTCTCTCGAGGCAATGAAACTTGTGGTCCACGTTAATTTTGGTCCAATTCAAGACACGGTCCGAAGCATGCTTGATGATCCTGTGTGGAAGAACTTGCCCCTCCTTCGATCGCTCACATTACGGGTTGCGCATCCTGGGACAACTTTAGAGGTAAGTCGGTGATTCCCATTTAGCGTCTCTCACGGTTTCTTGACTCATACCCTAGGTTGTTTCCCTAGCTTTGGAGGGTATTGGTTCCCTTTCGGAACTACGATCGTTCACGTTGGAGGGCTTCTCGATCACACCAGTAATCTCACATATACAGGTTCGACGTATCCTTCGAGATAAACTCAGCCCTGCTTCCCGCTTGGAGCATGTAAATTGTTATGGCAGGGTCCTTCGTCTGGTGAATAGGGAGTGGTCAGAAGTGTATTTCAGTATGACATGATGGTCTGCAGCGTCATTCACAAGTCGTGTCGTTCCTATGTATTGCCTCTTATCCTAGGGTGCTCAGGACACCGATACTGGCAGGCCGCCTACTTTTACATTCGGTGCATCTCCTTTACAATTCTTGAACCGCGTTTATCGTACTGTATTCTTCCGCAAGAACATTTATTTCCGTTTTCATAGCTTCTAGATCCTTTTGTTGTATGCAACAGATGTGGTCTACTATTACTATGTACAGTATTATGCACAACCAATAATATGGTGTTGATTATACGCTACGACGTGGGTCCGGTTAGCACTTGACGTCCAGTACCACCTTCCACTCCGGGCCCTGGAACACATCTACACCGAAGCTACTTCGACAGCCTGCAAGACCACCAGCGCACTCGCAGACCCACCCACGAGCATGGCCGTCCCAACGTCGCCGATCGTCTTTCGGATCCCCTCGAGACCCGCTCGAGGCCGATATGTCTCCAACAACCGCTTCATCTCCATGTGGTGGCTCTCTCTCGTGAGCCGCCGCGACCGGCCTGCAACGATCAACAGCCGTGACGACGTCTCCCGGAGCGTACGCGCGTGCCGGATCGCCGCGTGCAGCGGTACCGGCGTATGGACGTCTGAGAAGCGGATGCGTGCGAGGGCTTGGCGTAGGACTGGGCTATCGGACGTGGCGGTGTATCTGGACCAGGCGATGTTGTCGGCCGCTTCTGACTGGAGATACGTCTCAGTGGTCTGTCGACCGTAGATCGTATCCGGGAACCCAATTGTCTGAGAGAAAGGGGGTGAGGAGTAGGGTGAATGCGGGCGTCAGATCGCTAAGGAGACTCGAACCATGGACATTGAGCATCGTACGTACCGACGTTATCGTGGGCCCGTCGCCGCGCGGTGCAAGTGCTCCCAGTCCACCCGCATCTGCATTGTCCTCGAGATGGGCCATCGACGGTCGTTCTAGTCCTTCGCCCGCGTCCACTGCTCCGTCCCGTTTGACCATTTTCACCACCGTCGCCGTCGCCCTCGGGTTCAAACAAAGCTGCACGACAAATGCGAGCGCAAGCCGGTCGTCTGGCCCTCCAAAGAACGGCAAAAAGATATGCGTGGACGTTCCAACGCTGGCACCCAATCGATCACCTGTGTCGATAAACAGGGCTACGTCAGTCTTGCTCTGCGCAAACACGCTGCGGACGAATTGGGAATGGATTTCCGAGGATCTGTCCGTTTTGTTTACTGTGACGCTAAACATGGTATCAAATGGATTATAATCTGGCTTGGTGGTTTTAGGCGTTGCACCCCAGCCGCTCGTGGCCAGGTCGGACGTATCAACGACCGTCGGGGGAGTCGGCGGAAGCCAGGGAAGCAAGATGAGATGTGACGCATGTCTCTGTGCATGTTCTGCAACATTGCGCGCGAAATCGTCATACGGGACGACTGACAACGACGCCGTGATAGCCAACTCGTTGAGCTCACCAAACGTCCTGAATATGCTGAGCACGGGGTCGGTGTGGATCAAGCTGTCAGCAACCGACGATTTCATCATGGCAGACGTCCGATCGGAGAGCTCGATCAGTTGCAACGCATCCACGCTGACATCGGGCATCTTGGTCGTGGTTGATACCATGTCCGACGAACCATTATGGGGTGGGAGCACGAGCCGCGTGACGGTCATCGCACTCGGAATGTGATCGAGTTTGTCGAGGACGACAGTAAAGCGATGACGCCAAGGTTGCTCTTCGTCGATCATGGAGGCTTTCTCGTCACGTTGTCCGCGTTCATCACCTTGTGCGGGTAGCCCCATCTCACCGGCCCGAACACGGCGCTCCGGCGGATAAAGTGCCGTAACAAGTGGTTTCGTGATAAACGTCAGAGTGAGCGCTTCAAGGACGAACATGGAGAACACCCTTTGCGAAAGAATACCTGCCTGAAGCCCTATGTTCAGGACGATGAGTTCGATTAAACTACCAAAGAGGTGAGAGTGACGAAAGACGGAGGAAAAATTGGGGACTAACCCTTTACAGCTCATCAGCGCACCAATCGTGGTTGCTTCACGCCAGCCATAACCAGCCATCCTGGACGCAATCGTGCATCCACCAAATTTGCCGCAGAAGGAAAGTAGGATGATGGAAATGCAGAAGGCCCAGGTAATACCTATCGTTGGGTCAATAACCACACATGAAAACTTCCTCGAAGAAGCTAACCGTTGTCGAGCAGTCCGAGGTTTGTGTTCAGGCCAGACAGAGCAAAATACTTGACATGAAAAAGTCGATAATGGAATAAATGATCAAAATGAACACGTACGAGTGGAAGGAAGACGATGGTAACCATGTCTTCCAGCTTTTCTGTAAGGGTGATCGCCAGACCACCCTCACGCGGGACAATAAGTCCGGAAAGAAACGCACCTATGGATGAGTCAGAGGGGCTTACGACCAGGAGATGTTATATGTCGCACCAAAGATGGCATGCACTCCAATGCTATCAGTGAAGAAGGCACAGGCCCAAACAAGAAGGATGACGATGGTCATGTAAAACATAGTAGGACCATTCTCTGTGCTGCCCGTCTTACGTGCTAACCAGCACATGAAGAACTTGACTGGAAACAAGAGAAAGATAGCGAAAGCGACGCAGACGAGTAAAATCCACAGTGCCGAGAAGCCAGAACCGGCATTCACGAGCGCGACACTCAGGGCAAGCAACGTCCAACCGACAATGTCATTGCCGATACCGGCAGAGAGAACAATGATACCGACGTTCGTGTCGAGCAATTTGAGTTCTGTGAGGATACGACAAAGAATGGGAAATGCAGTGATCGAATATGCGACGCCCGTGAAAAGCATGAAGTTGGAGAAGTGGACGGAAGGGTCGATAAAGTGGTGATATAGAGGAATGGAGAGGATGGCACCGAAACCGAAGGGAAGAGCAATGCCAGCCAAGGATACGATGAATGACATGCGTGCATTGCGCACGACGATACTGGTGTCGATTTCCAGACCAACGAGGAAAAGGAAGAGACAAAGACCGATATCAGCCGCCAAGGATAAGTATGTGATGGACACGGCAGGAAAGATGTGTTCGGTGAAGCCCGGTATCCTTCCAAGTGCAGTTGGACCTGGTAAAAATCGAGTTGAGTAAGACAGAAGTATCGACAGAGGTGGAATACCTAGTAGAATGCCGCCGAACACCTCGGCGATCACTTTTGGTTGTCTGAGTCTGCGGAGGCCAAGAGAGAGTAGCTGGGATACAATGATGATGACACCTAGTTGGCATTGAAGAGGGAGCAGAAGTTTGGTAATAGGCGACTCACCAACTTGGATGATCCATAACCTCAAAGGGTCCGAAGTCCTAAATGCTGCAGGATTTGTTCCAGTGATAAGACCGCCCTGCAGAAGGGATGAACATCAAGCGAGAAACATCGAAGAGAGAGAAAGGACCTCTCCCGTGACCACTCGCTTCAAAGGTGAGTTATAGGTGGTAGTATCGGAGGTGGACATGATAGCAACTAAGGAAGTAGAGTGGAAGCGGGCAAGGGCTTATATAGGGTATGGTTCTGGATGATTCAACGCCACAGCGTGTAGTAATACCTTTCACCAGGAATGTTGCGCCCGCTCCCAATGCCATGGAGGTCCACATCATAGGAGCAAGCTCCACCGAACCATATGAGGGAGTTTCTCGACATCTAGGGACAAGTTACCTCGAATGTATCTGAGCAGCCCCACAGTGTGCACAATGACTGACGGGTTTTACGTACTTGGAGACTCACGTTCTGGTATCATGCCAAGGATTCGTCGTATGGAAAGCCGATGGAACTGGATAACCGCATATACAGTCGATTGCCTATGGTGCGGTACACTTAGTCACCGCTACTTTTGTGCAGTGGCCAGTTCGGTGAAGTCAGACATAAACCCTAACCCTAACACATTATAGCGGTTCTCAAAAGTCTGCGGAAAAACGAAAGTCAAAAGTTCGTCGTCGGGAAGCGCCGGACAAGGACCCCACATGTAACCCTAGTAAATTTGTACAGTAGTCAATGAGTTCCGTCTCCATCCCGCCCGTCCTCGTTCGAACTCCCTGCCCGTCCAGCCTCGAGTGCCACCCGCTCACCTCATGCTCCATCCATGTTATTTCAAGTGCCGCAGCTCAAGCGCTCACCTCGTGTCTTGTCCTGTCCAGTTTCGAGCGCAACCGCTTACCTCGTGGCTCACCTGTGTCGTTTCGAGCCCCACTGCTTGTCGCCTGCCCTGCCCATCGTTCGAGCATCACTTGTTACTGTTCGCCTTGTGCCCCTGTCCAGTTTCGAGTGCAACTGTTCACCTCGTGCCCACCTGTGTTACTTCGAGCACCACCACTCACCTCCCATCCTGCCTGTCACCATTTCGAGCACAATTGCTCATCACTCGCCCTGCGCCCTTGTCCTGCATTCATGTAGACAATGATTTATGTATTAGATACAAAAAAATTCTACAAGACGAGCTATACGAGTGAAGGGTACAGGTACAGGTAGATACCCACACATAAGTCAAGGATTTTTTGACTGCAAGGAGATTACAATTACAGGTGTCTTTAACGGAAAAGTTGGGTGGTGATGCTCGAACAAGGATGGGCAGGGCAGGCGACCAGCGGTGGTGCTCGAAACGACACGAGAGGGGCGCGAGGTGAGCAGTTGCGCTCGAAACTGGCCAGGACAAGACACAAGGTGAGCAATGGCGTCCGATTGACATGGACAGGACACAAGACGAGCGGTAGCGCCCAAAATGACACGGACGGAGCTTAAGGTGAGCGGGTTGCACTCGAAGCTGGACGGGCAGGGAGCTCGAACGAAGACAGGCGGGATGGGTGGCAAGCGGACACGGACGGAGCGCATTGACTACCATACAAATTTACTAGGGTTACATCTGGGGTCCTTGTCCGGCACTTCCCGACAACGAACTTTTGACTCCATTTTTCCGCAGACTTTTGAAAACCGCTGTAATAGGGGTCAGAGTCGCTGCAAGCGGAGCAGCTCATTGGGGTTAGGACAGGTTCGACAGTTCGGATCTTGCTCTAATAAAATTTAGTGTATTCCTGTCATTGCATGCACAAGACACTTATCTTGAGTGGAACAACTCCGACCCACTGAGCCGAGTAACTCAAACTATGAGCAGAAAGCACAAGAAGGAACCAGCTGCTCGAGCAAGAGCGGCACGTTGGTCACGACGACAACACGAAACCAGTACCCATCACTACAGCCTTTGATGAACCCCGTTCGATAGCATCGGAAGTAGTATTCGAGCCCAACGAGTCCTCTTTCGAGTGCGGATATGAGGGTAGTGTCAATTATGAATCATCCAACTCTGAGTCAGACATGGATGGACATGCACTGGATACATCAGATAGCACCAGTGAGGATGTCTGGGACTGCAATAGTATCTGTGAGTTCAAAGGTAAAAAGGTATCTGCGAGAGAACTGTGACGGAACATTTGAGATGCTCAAGGCTCATGTCCCGGTGGCTATGCAACAGGTTCAGCTGCGCACAATACGGTTATGGGAGCATCGGATACATCGTTGGATGGGTGCATATTGGACAGCAGCGCAAGAGGCGTGATAAACTCTCCATACGACGTTGTGGTGTTCAGATGACGTAATTATGTATCCCACAGAGGCGTCTGTGATTGGCTGGTCGGCTTTCCTACACTCAACCTGCAACATAAGTAGTACGGCTTCAGAATTTCGGTTAATCGTGTTGGGGCGGATGCTCGAGCTTATCAAAGCGGCGCCCCAGCTTGTTTACCTGGCCGTGCAACGTGGAATGATGCGCGTAAACGTAGCCATCCGTTACTATGCGAATGAAGTTCATGAATTCTGATCGCGCCTCGCTCAACATAGCATCATTCATGGCATTCAAGGTGACTCAGTGAACACTCCTCGTCTGAGCACACCTAAATTCCTTGTTGTCTAGAGCACGGCCTTGTGAACTTATGTAGTCAGGGCTGGCGACCGAAGATACAGTTATCGGTGATGATTCTCTCCTGGTCCAGGAATTTCATAATGGTCTAGATGGCGTCCCTTGAGATCCTTTCTCTGTCTCAGAGTACGACACCTCCACACCAACCTGTACAAATATTGATTTCGGAGAGTTACAGGGTGCGTGAATATGTACGACTACATCACCGCCCGCAAGTGACCTACTGACCTGAATTCAAGCCTACTTATACTCCTCTGGCTGGGTAATAATAATATCCTCCGTGGCAATCAAGTAATACTGACTCTATGACCTGATGCGAAACATGAGAGTGGGGTGAAAAAACCAGAATTATTGTAAGTACATGTCAAAGATCAGGTATTTCAAGCGTTTATAGAGCGTTAGTAGATTTAACGATCTCATCCGAAACAAGAGCCATCGGTGTCTATGTATGACACACATGGAGGTGACACTCTTGCCTTCCACCAGCAATGATCCCGATGCTACCTTGAAGTCCGCCGAAGATCTTCCTGCTGACTTTATCATCACGGTTTCCTCATGCAATCCATATAGAAGCTCTCAAATACCAGTTCAAGAAATGCGCGCTGTTCAAAGTACTCCACTAGAGCGTCAACCACTGACACTGATGTCCGTCAAACCCGTACACAGTTCGCACGGGTACACGTTATCGGCGCAGATTAGCTACTGCACCCATGTGCAACCCAGTCACTCGCAACCGAATATTACGCCCATTCTGGCTACTTTCCCTGTACATTCTCTCCAGAGTGTGACCACACATGGGATATAGTTTCCATCAGTATGAGTAGTACGTCCATTAATTCGGTTATGGATCAGCGCCGATAGTTTTTGTGCCATCTTGACAGCTGGTTAATATTTCCGTTGTCGGTACGAGACGTACTGATGCTGGACTGCCTAACTCGTATTGATCGATTCATGCACACAGATCCAAGATCACCTCGTCATGATGCGCGTAGCCATCCGTTACTATGTAAATGCCACCGCTCTGTTTGTGAAACTCAGCTCTTCCATAATGCGTAGTATTCGCCGGTGGCTCTTCCAACACTGTAGGAGGTCACTATCAAGTAGATGTGTCTAGCATGTCGTATACTCAGATCTCCGACGTCTTGCTAGGTCGCCGTTGAGAAGACCGTTGATACGTGGTTTCATCGCTTCGGATGCATATAAGTACTCATCGTAGCGGGCGTCAAGTGGGTCAATCCGCCCATTTTTCTTGACGAACTTGCTCTTATCCAACATGGCGGAAGTTGTCGGGCTGCTGTGAGTGACTATCTCATGGTTGTTGGCACTTTTCTCATTCCTTTTGTTGCAGATTCGGGCCAATGCTTCTTGGTGTCTTTTTTAATTGTATTCTATACGGCGTAAGCATACATGATTTTATACTTGCTCTTGGACATGTATCTGAAACCAGAATGCAGATAATGGTGGTACAGGTAAGATCTGTTAAGAATAAACAAGAGATATACTGAATATCCACGTGTCGTTCTCGACAGACCATTATATACTTCCAGATTTACAAAAAGTTAGTTGCTCAATTCTTTAAAGCTTCACAAAATTGACAGCTCTGTAAAATGGTAGGGATGCATGGTGGATCAAAATGTTTGTGCGTATTCCATCCAGCCTTGTTGTCAGCAACAGTAGATTTTTATTTGGAGAAGGTTTTCTATCTACTGGTCTTGGAGACATTGAACACGTCCTTTGACATTGTTATAATGTATGAGCCTTTAATCACTCGTTACGGTGAGTTTATTTCCCTACCACATCCTTAGAACATTCTGAAGGTGAGGTCATGCAGGCACTATGCGGGCACTTAGACTTTCACCAACCAGTAAGAACTAGCCTTACTTGTGGAACTCGTTTGAGCTGACTTAAAATCCCAGTGCTACCAGCAGGTATGTCATCTTCAATTTGAATAACACAAGACAAAGCCCGCTCATTACTTGTCTAAGCTCCCGCATCAACAGTAAGTCTAGAGAAGTTGGTGTCATTACTCTGACTTGGAGACTAATATATAGGTGATGATCTCTACACCAGTGCAGCTCTTCGTTGCATGGCGTGTGAAGATAATGAGCAGGTCGACCATCTTGCCTGCTATCATCAGCTTCCTTGCCATCGCGTCATTCGGTAAGCTGGATTTTACACTGCGTGTACAACTAAGGGTGCTATCTTCACTCAACCCCAGCTGGTGGTATCGCAACTGCGGTTTGCGTCAAAATATTCAATGCGTATACTCAATTTCATGACTTTGACGGTGCTCCAAATCTCTGGCTAGTATCCTCAACTGCTGCAGATATCCTCATTACAGTATCACTGGTGTATATCTTGGTGAGCATTACAGACTATTTTATTGGCCTGTCCTCGATATTGGCTAGGCGCGTCGGCGTACAGGGTTCCAAGCGACAGATGATCTGATTAACAGAATTATCCGATGTAAGTTCATGCCATGTTGGGTGAGATATTGATTATGACAATCAAAACAGTAACTGTGCAGACTGGGATGGTCACATCCGTGACTGCCTCGCTCGACATAGTATTATTCATGGCATTCAAGGTGAGTGAAGCATTCCTCATCGAAACACATCTAAATTCTATGTTGTGCAGAACACGACCTTGTGAGCTCATGGCATCATAGTTGGCGACCAAAGATACGAGTGCTGATCATAATTTCCCCCTTTGTTCAGGAATTTCGCATTGGACTTGCCATTGTCAAAGTTATATTCAAATTCGCTCCTTTCCTCGTTGAATGCCCGCGGAGGATGGATGGCCACCTGCCCCGAGTCCATTCAGCATAACGTTCTGTTCGGAAGCGGGAATGGTGACGAACACATGGCGAGGAGCCCCACGCAGGTATCACTTTAGCAAATGCACTTTTTACGAGACAAACGTATTTAACGTGAAGTTTCACAGATAATATTCTCGCCCGGACATTCGCAAACGGGATCATCATCAAGCATGATGGGTACGAAAGTTTTGGATTCTGGAGCTGATGCTCATCACAACTTGGTGTCCAACACTGACCCAGGGTTTACTCAAGTTTAGAATACACGTAGATTCGCAAGATCCTTGATACTACATGCAGTTTCCGACGTCTAGAATCAATACTTTAGTGGTCAGCTACATTATTAGATGACATAGATTTTTTTGTTTATAGAACGTACGACGGCAGAGAACCGGATATGCAAACACGTTGTCGTGATCTTATAAAGCCATTCTAGGTCTATCTCAAGATTATGCGTATTGGGGAACTCGTCGACGTAACGTCTCAGTTCCTAGACGCGCCTTCACGACGGAATAAATCGCCGAGATGTGATGACGTCCATGCTACCTCTTGGACTTTCTTTCAAGATCGCCGGTGACTCTTTTTCGATGTGCCACTCGACGTTTGCAAGAGATCGCTTTGATGGGGTACCAGTGGATGACCCTGGAGATGCGACGAACGCTCGATGCGCACGTGTCTCGCCCTATCACTACCACTCATCTGCCAGAGGTTTCGGTTTCGCATGCGCGCAGCAGAGGTTGGAGACTGAGCGCGAGCCTGAGGGGGGGTTAGGATGGTGATTACGGCCAACTTATTGCTAGCTTCCACTTACAGGCCAACGGTTTCAACCGTCATAGCGCAATCGTGACCACTGGCATGGTGAAACCGTCTCTAACTCCCGGGAAGGGTCATCACTAGTAGCCTGTGCCAGACCCAGGGGTAGCAACCAAGAGACAAAAACGAATCCACTGTCGGCAGTTTGGAACGCATCCAGTTAGCCGAAGGAGGCTCCCAAGTACTTTCTGGACTACAAAAAAGGAGTAGCCATATACTTTTTTTATCCCTTCAAGTTGGGTAAGACAGTAATCAAGTCGTTTAATGAGAGCCTCTACTAATCCTTGCTCAGCCTTGCAAAACCCTTTGGAAATGTAACATAACAACTCATGTACTCTGCAGATGACCGGAATTTGGAAACCCACCATGGCTAGCGGCGTGAAACACTATTGGTGGCATCTGTAATTGTTGGAGATCATCCCATTAGCTAGTACATACTTGGATAATTTTCGTACTTACATTAGATTACCATAATCGGACAGCAGCGTCCGTTAGCACGCGCTCGTACAACGTCGACTGGAGTCCTCACGGACTCGTGTTACAGAACGACCGTTCCCCAATAGTAATGTCCTTAGTAAGTCACTAAGGACGAAGTAAAACCAACTACTGTCCGAGGTAGGTGTACTTATGTAAGCAACCAAAATAGCATACTAGTAGCTAAATATCCAACAAACACTAGGTGATCCGGCGGGACAAAACTTGACCACGATCTATATGGTGACTACGAGGTACGAGGACAAGACGAATTGATCTATCTCTACGAGGTGTGGCGATCATACAACACGTGACCTGTATGCCGAAAGGCTTGCAAATCTCGGTCGTAGGATCCGAGTCGGGACTCGGATACCATAACGTAGACTCTAGTATGTACTGTATTCATACCGTAGCGGGGAGGGGCGACTAGCGTACTATGTCCATAGACGGGTATAATACTTACGATCACGTCTGACAGATTGAAACGAAAGCCAATATGAAAGCCAATGCCCACTGGCATGTACGTGCCTGTTTCCGTCGAGCGGAAGACACACGTACGGTGGTGATCATCGAACATGGAGGCATCACGACGGGTATGAGACGTAACGTAGGGACGTTCCACATCGTCATCGACTGCCAACGTCTGGGACGGCACGACGACTTGCGAGACCGCGTCGACGGGCCTCTTTCGAACTCTGTGAACGCATCCGCATTGGGACCGTGCCTCGGTGCCGAGACGTCGTTACCCCAGTAACCAGGCCGGTTCAGCAGAACCATAAAGATCACACGTCCGCCCGATCCAGACGATGACTCGGTCCGTGAGCCGGGTGGTTACCATGAACGCGCGCAATCGGTATATAACCCATTAAGAGACCGTATCCTATATCTACGATGACAAGCATGAATGCACCAAATCCCCTAACCGTGCGCTCCCCACCCAAAGATCATACATACACGAACTGAGAAAGAAAAACGAAACGAAACGAAACGAGAAGCCGAAGAGAGTCGAGCCGGGCGACCGTGCGACGAATAACGTTAGGGCTACACTAAGAACTGATGGAGAGAAGAAAGAGAGAAGGGGAGAGAGAAAGGGAAAGAAGACACAACGCACCCCCACCCATTCACACCTCCTTGTGTGACGTCTCGCTCTGCACGCTCTCCGTACACTCTCTCCGCAACACCGGTAACTCGGTCCGCTCCATTGCGCCCTCTCCGACGTCGTCCTCCATGCACATACACTCGTCCTCGTCTCGACATCCTGATCTCGTGTGGCCCGCCTCGGTGCAGAGACGACGGAGGTTGAAGATGAGACGCGCGAGCGTGATGTTGGAGATGCTCCAGAGGAAGCTGTGTGTGAACGTGGATATCGCATCAGGCACCACAACACCAAGCGCGCATAGAATAGAACACCCACATGACGCCCAAGAACGTCAACGACGCCTAGACGATCCCACGGCCATCAGAATGAACACACCAGATCAAGTGGCACATCGGATGACTTACCGGTGCAGCGACGCACAATAATAAGTTGACGAGACGCAGCGCTGAAAAGATGGCTGCCTCAGAGTCGGAGCGGAACCGATCGATGGGTGGAACCTACCAAACAAACCCTAGCGCGTGCGTATGAGCCCCAACGACGTGCCAACAAAATCGAAAGAACACGTACGAAGAAATACAAGCTCCCATCCCGGTACATGACCTTGGTCATCCCGACGCTCGACCGCGGTCGATCGAGCGCGTTCCACACCGCCGTCAAGAAGACCATGAGTTCAAATGCAATCTATGTAGGCACGGCGTGAGCATGACACGATTTTCCAACAAACACACGAGGCTATGCGCACACCGGGGGTCCACAGCATCACAAACCTGGGTTTGGACCTGGGTATGCAGACGCGCAAAACGGGGTCCACGTACAACGTCGCTAAAGGGCCCGGAAAGCCAAACGTAGCGTGAACGACGTCGTCATGTAAGAGAAACCCCACAGAAAAGTACGCACGCAGCATCTCGTATATGACGTATCCCGCGAAACTGAGCGCCAAGAGTTGTGTCACGACAAAGATCGTCAGGGTGCCCAACATCAATCGCGGGGACCGATCCCAAAGGACCCACAACCGCAGCAGGATCAAGACTATATTGGCGTTTCGAGTCGGATCAGGCACCAAGACGGATGAACCCCGAAAAAACGCCGGCCATTTTCGGGGAAAAAGAGTGTATGGCTTACAGTTGCTCGTGGCGATAGACAGCATGCCCACGTACACCGCGATGGAGTACCACACCTTGCAGCTAGGGGGGAACGCCACATCAGCGGTCGACACACTGCGCGAGCACGAACCGACTCACAACTAGACGCGCGTCTGTGAGCGCGAGCTCGATCGTACCAAACACCCAAGCAACACGGAACAGAACGGGAAACGTACTTACCGGAAGTGACAGCTGCGTCGTTGCACCGCCAAACTCTGCCAAGCAAGACGGGGGGATCGGATGGCGTGAGCGACGTCCAGCGGAGATGAATCGCATGCTCAACCGCTTGCTTACCGACTGACTGAACGATCATCGCAAACGGGATGACGTAGCGGTTGAACAGGAAGAGGACTTTGGCGATCGACAGTCTCGCCCTCCAAATCAGCTGCACTTCGTCCGGGAAGGTGAGGATGTGATCCCAGAGCAAGATCTATCGCACGCGCCGGCGCCCAGAGAGCATGCGTGGGGAACGTGGGTGGTGCAGGTGGAACGGATGCATAACCCAAGTGTCACAAAACAGACTGGAACGTTGGAGAGGACGGGAGACGCACCACCAGCCCAGCCGCTAAGAGACACCGAGATGGCCACCGTGGTCAGACAGTTCCAAGGAACAGCCTCTTCGTCTGCGATCGGAAAGAAAAGGGACGGAATGCTCACCACTCATGTATTGCGACGCATAGATACGTTGAACGTCGGTCGTATGGAGTGGCGACGCCATCCAAGTCGAGCGCTCTTGCTCGCACTTTTTTGGTCTTTGACGGAAGGAACGAACCCGTCGGAAGGGATGGAGGGATATATGCGAAAACAATGATATACCCCAAGAAACGTTTCGATCAGGTAAATCGGCTGTGCTAATAAAAGGTGAATCACGAAACCTGCAAGGCAGAGATTGATCCGACCAGTTGCCGGTTGCGTTGGCATGTGGCCCGAGAGTTGGATACGCCGGCTCGGCGGAAAAGGATTTACGGAAGCGTGCGGCGTTGGATAGGGACAATGGCTTGCTGCGTAGGGGCCGCGGAGATGTCTGTGGCCAAATGGCAGGGAAACCAACAACACGTGTCTCAGGACGAACTCATTTTGTGACATTCTTCCCAGGCGGTCTTATTTCGTCGTTGACTTGTTGTTTGGCTACAGCCTTGGAAATAAACAAAGCACACTTTCCAGGAAAAATGAAACGACAAATCAGCAACTGCACAATCATCCTGACTCACGAGCGAGGGAACTCTCCTGGATTAAACCAAGCTTGGGTAGCGAACAGCGTAAATTTGGATCATGTATAACCATGACAAGACTTGGATTCGGGAAAAGGTACATAGGGATTCGCATGAGATAGTCCGCAAATTCAGCTTAGGAGTTCATGGGGGTGATGATCGTAACACGGAACAGCCCCCGCGGTAAAACAAAGAAATCCGCCCTAGAACGAGCGTTAGAGCGCAGAAGTGCACACAAATTGTCCTCGATGGACGATGGGCAGTCTTATCCAGATGCTCTCGTAAAGGCAAGACTCTGCAACCTGGCAAGACACAAGAGTGTCTCTGTCTACTATCGCCACCGGAGAGGAAAAAGCAGGCAAGTCCTGAAACTCGGAGATTCAAATTGGTCTGTGGGGGATAACGTGAGCTCTCCAGTAATGTACGACGGACGTAGAGAAGTAATACCTCTGACGCAGACATTGAATGGTCAAGGGTCGGGGTCCAGTTTCTCGCCCCTGGCCAAGACACGGACGACCTTGCTGGGTTGAGCAACCACCTCCATCATCTGCATGACGGCCGGTGGACGTTCGACGAGGCCCGACCCGCGGGTGGGGGGAGGGCCTTTACCACTGTGGGAGTTGATCCTGCCGCGGCCCGACTGGCGTTTCCCCTTTTCGTCGTCTTCTGCGCCGCGATGTTGGGCAGGAGACCCAGATGGTACGGGAGCAGGGTCGAACTCGAGTGTCGGGATGCCAGCCCGCACTGCCCAATGACCAATCAGGATACCAGCTGAACGTGGCTCATACCTGTGCAGGTGAGGGCTCGGCGCAGGGAGTGGCACAGGGGAGGATAGCTCGGGGGTGGACTCTGGCACAGCCCGATCGACTTGTGCTTGTGCTGCGGCGGGAGACAAGACCGCAAGAACGACCTTTGGGTCTCTGACGGCTTGTTTATCAACGGTCGAGGTGGCGTGATCCAATTCCCAACGGGCACAGCAAATCATCCTTCGGACCCATTCTGGAGATCCAGAGAGATGCAGTGTTTGAGAAGCGGGCTTGTCCTTATCGTCGTCTGCTGCAGGGTCTTTAAACTGGATTTGGTCCCACGGTACAAAAGCGTCGTCGCGCTGGACTCTAATGCGGGGATTTGTTCCAACCTGTGCTTCCAAGATCCTAGAAGCGGCGCGGGCTCTCTGCGCGAGGGAACTTGTGCCCTTCTTGAGAAGATCCAAGGTATTGAGCGCTACGGGCGGAGCCGTGAGTGCCAAGACCATATGCTGGAGAGCAAGGACGGACCTTCGAGAGGGATAATGACAATCTCTTCGCGGCCCTCCCTGCACCACCTTTTGACGTGGTGGAGAGCGTGGACCAAGACGCTGGCATCGACGATGACGAGATCCGCATCCTTGTCGGGTGCGGTGTCGCTGGCCCTGCGGGGTTTCTCCTTGTCCCTGTACCTCTGTTCTGGGTGGTCTTTCCTGGTCTGTTTCTGACCGGACGGGGGGCGTGGCTGGGGGCCATGTGTGACGGATGTGCTGCGGCGGTTCGAGTTCGGATTAGCGACAGCCAAGTTGGCTTGGGGCTGACGGCGATCTCTCCAGTTTCCAGAAGCAGGGCCGCGGGCGACGGACTTTTCGAGCTGTTCTACCTGATGGCTGAGGAATGCGGCACCGAGTGCGCGGGACATGGCGAGTTTGTTGGGCGTGGGTGCTGCGGCAGGCCCCTGGGAAAGGACGGCGTGAACGAATGCAGACAAGGAACGACAAGACATGTACTTTTGTGTCTGCCATGACGGGGACGGGATTCGCGGGTTGAATTGGGGGTCGACGAGAGCGATGCTGCAGCGGCGTGTGATTTCGACTCCCCCACACTAATAAACCTCCGTCCTTATGTCAGCACTGGCAGTACAGCTGGCCACCCAGCCAGTCCTTGTGTGGCACATTCGATGCCATCCGACCCCGCCATCCAAACCCTGCCAGCCACCCCCACGCTCGGGTGTCGTTGTTGACGCGTGTTTGGATCCAAACCTCCTGGGCACCAACCGGAATGTCGGACGAGGTCCTCGGTACGTGCTGTGCCTTCGCCATCACCGCGTGTCTCGACGTCGTCGCCGGCATCTGCCTCGACATGGCCTCCGTCCGTGAGTACATCCCACACTATACCCGGGCGTCTGACCTCGCGCTCTGCTAGGTCGTTCGTGCACTGAGACCCTCTGTCGCTGCTCCTGTCTGCGGTGTCGAAAGCCCGACGACGACCGTGGAGAAGAACGAGACCCGCTTCTATCGCCCGCGCGTGCACAACAACCTCCGTCACAGCCTCCCATGCGAAGCGACGCCAGCTGTTAGATCTGGTGCGTCTCCCACGTCAAACCTTTGGTACCGAGGCTCAGCGCCGACCCTGCTCTGTCATAGCTTCGATCTGTATTGTCTTGTTCATCGAGTAATCGTGTATGGCCGGTCTAGCTTAACGCGTCGATCCATTGTCGACCTGCATGTATGCACTCATAAATTCATTTCGAGTGTCGGTTTACGTGTGATTCCGAGGAACCAAGTGCACACTCGATCAAACAGGACTCGAACCGAGTGATTCACCCTCCCCAATACATAGCAATAACTTGACATCTAAACCCAAAAGGACACATACCCCAGTCTACCCAAAGCAAAACCATTTTTGCCACCTATGGCGCGTCGTCTACACCCCGGGCAACGTGAAATCAGTAAAGTTGGGCCAGTTCCCAAGACCAGCCGGATCGCCGCCAATTCGCACCCACGCCGAATGCGACGGCGTCGGTCCGTCCAGCACGAACAGCTGATGCCAGCCCGGCGGACACACGTACGCGTTCGGCGGCGCTGTGATCGTGCACGTCGTCCCAGAACAAGAAAACGCAGGAAAGATGATGCGCCCGCCGCTCATGATGTTGCCGTGCGTGCTCGACGACGCTGTGTCCGACATCGTCAGCGTTTCGGTGGGCAACAGACGACGTGCAAACGACCTACCTGCGACGAGAGAGACCCGCACCGTGCTCGTCGTCCCCTGGAAAAGCGTTACCTGAATCGTATACTGTCCACCCAGCGCCCAGTCCGTCTCCGCGATCGTAAACGTCGGCTGCGTGAACCCCTGGTTCAAGTATGGTGGAACGTACACCTCGATGCGGAGTTCCTCGGGGTAAACGGACGTCCCATTGGCGAGATACGTCTGCGGATCCGAGCCCGAGACCAACACCCGGCCGTCTGGCAGGAGGGTTGCTTCAGAGTGGTAAAGCCTAGCGACGATCGTGTTGTTGAGGATCGAGATGCGTTGACTGATGGGCTTGGTCGGGTCGTACAGCAGCGCACTGTAGTTGGGATCGCTCGCCAGCCCGAATCCGGCGACGCCTTGGTGGGCACCGTTCATGATCATGTACGTCCTGCAAGCGGTCGGAGTGAGCCTTACACGCAACACGTTTCGGGGGTCGGCGTCGACTCACCCGTCTGGAAGCGGGACCATGCATGGCATGACTCGTTTTGATGGCTATACCACATCATCATCCGTCCATGTCAGCGAAACCTTCTGGCATACCAGCGCATACACGTACCATTCGTTCCAGCGTCCACTGTGGATTCGCGGCCTCTGGGGCGATCGAAATACAGTTGTCCAGCGCAATCGCAGCCCCCGGTGTCGAGCCACCGCAGATCAAAACCTGGATCGGGTCCGTGTACGGCGCGTGTTGCGGAAGGAGCACCGCCGTTCCCTCCATCGGATAGTTGCGACC
>JBBPKJ010000312.1:0-29882 GCA_038089195.1 Brasilioporus rufonigricans
CGACATAGGGTTGGTTCTGCTTGGTAGTGTCTTCGTCGTCTGGCCTTCTTGTGGACAAAGATTACTTGATATCTGTGGGGAGGGGTAGGAGGTCTAGGGCGAGGTTGAGGACCCAAGAGCATTCGCTGGACAAGTAGCATGTCTGTTGTTTTTGTCCAGCGAGGACCACTGTCCTTTTATTTCGCAGTTCTTAGTGCACGGACCAGGTCTTGAGGGTAGGTATTTGACTGAGCATTTTCTGCTAGAGGCCATCAAAGTGGAAGAGTCGTAGATCCAGGGGAGGTTGGTCATTTCAGAAAATAGGAAGTCTAAAAAGGAAGAACAATGGCAAGGTTAGAAGGAGCAAAGGAAGCACGGGATGCAGAGAGCCGCATGGTTCTGTGAGATGGAAGTGACATGATAAAGAATCATCGCAGAATGGAAGAGAAGTTAAGAAGGTCACGGAGATATTCGTGGAAAGATCGAGGTTTATGGTTGAATGGGAACCCTTAAAGAAGCAGGGATACAACAAGGAGACCGATGGTGGATTGGGATTGTTTGGAACTTCGAGGGTTAGCTAAGTATCCCGCGAGAAGGGAAACAAAGGTATGAGATCCCGATAAACTGAGATTGAAGGGGGTGTCAGAGGGGTTTTTCATTCTTCCCAAATGTCGGCTTTATTGGGTAGATAGTAACAAAGGTTTGGTGAGTGAACCATAGGAGTTCTGGCAGTGATTGTCGTGGGAGATATAGAGGTGGCCAGTACGAAGAAGAGTCATGGGGAGTCTAGCGTTCTTTTCAGGGTTGGCATTTTTTAGAAGGAGAGGACAATCCAAGCAAGCATTCTTTGTAGTATCGGGGTAGAGGGCCTCAGGGAGGCACTCACAAGGAGGCACTGCATCCTGGTGCAGGCTAGTAATGTAGAGCTGTGAAACGAGAAATGGCTGAGTCATTCAGAAATGGAGAAGCAGGAACAAGGGGATTGATTCAGTCGTGGTTGGGTTTTCTGCAAAGGGGCATTCTCTTCGGTTCTTGAGTTGTTAGCGTTTTTCTGGAAGGTCGACAGAATCTCAGAGCTTCTCTTATCAGAGCTTTTTCTCAGTTGATATTCCTGCCATTTCGTAGGTAGACTTGTTGGAGCCATTGGTTAGCGAAGAGAGGTCTTCAACACCATTGCTACACGGTAATGCATGATTTGTTGAAGGTTGATCCATTCTTCCTTCCCGGTAGTAGCTCCTTTGAGTCGTTTTTGGAGGAGCTAAAAGTGAGAAAAATACCCCCCAAGTAAGGGGGTGAGCCACCATGATCACCTAAACAAAGCAACAAAAGAGAGGGCAAGCGGGTCAGGAGGTAAGCCCCAGTTCAGTAACCGGCCGACACGGCAGGCATCAGTGTTGTTCCAAAACTAGAGAAATCAAGGATTAGAAAAATTCAGAAAAGACAAGACCTAGTATTTCTTCAGTGCGCTGGAAGTCGCACCAGATCCAGGGGTGTTGGAGTCGGAATCTTCAGTGCTGTTGCTACACAGTAATGCTTGATTCACCAAAGTGTTGTTTCCAACACCATTGAACGGTTGGAGGGATCTCTAAGAGTGGCGCAGAAGCACCGAAACAGTTTCGCTAGCGCAGTCTAGTCAGGTTTCCGCTGCCAGCTAGTCAGGCAGTGGGCCATCCGGAGAGGACTAGAATATAGATGAGGGGTTTCCTCAACAGATACTTCCCATATAAAGGGTGTGGGCTTCCCTCTTGAGGGTGAAAGGTTAGAGCATGGGGAACCAGATCTTCTGGAATAGACCTTTTAATAGGTCTCAAGGACTGGGCTGGGGTTTCCCTGGTTAAGGGGGTCAGGATAGTCAGGGTTAGAAGAAGGAGAGGTTATTTGCAGAGGCGTAACACCTCACTTCCTTGGAAGGAAGTTAACTAGTGCACTTCTACTGTTGTTAGTGGCATTAGTCAGGAATAGAAGAAAGAGAGGTTATTTTCAGAGGCGTAACACCTCGCTTCCTTGGAAAAGAAGCTAACTAGTACATTTCATCTAGAGTGAACGGGGTCGGGGTGGACCATAGGTGGTTCGAGAAGTTAGTAGTTAGGGATTCAAGGCAAGTTTCTAATGGGTTTATCAATTTGGCAGAGTTTGTGTCCCTCTCTTAGAAGGCAGGAATGTTGTTGCATTTATTGGGGTTTCTAGAAATGTGTCAGGGAAAGCGTGAGAGAAAACCCCTTTTTATTGGTTTTTATGTTTTTCTGGTCAGATGGAAATCAAGAAGGTAAGCGTTTCAAGGGGAATGAAGTAAAAGAAGTGGTGGAATTCGAAAGAAGTCCTTGAGGAATCCTTGGTATAGGACTTCTTGAACAGTTTTACGACTTGTTCCAGTCCTATGCTGACCTGGCAAGGTCAGCAACAAGAAGGGTGAAGCGAAACTAACAGTCCAAAAAGGAAACAGGAAAATTCCAAACATTCTACCAGTCGTAAAAGAAAATTGTTGTTGTTTCTAAGAGGAAAACAAAAGAAGATTTCAAACATCTTTTACCAGTCGTGGTGATACTTGCAATATGAGATACGACAGAAGTATGCATGCATACTGGCATGCCTGGGGTCGTCAATGGATTGTTCTGGGGAGTGTGCTTTCTTGTGAGGAGGGCTAGGCGGGGGTGATGGACTGGGAGAGGGTGAAAATTCCCATAAGGGGTCAGGGGACCACGAAAGTCATTGAGCGGTATCATTGGCAAGGGCATCATTGAGTGAGTAAGGGTCTGTTGTCCAAGGGCAATTTCTTGTAATGTGTCCTCGGTTGTTGCACTTGAGACAAAGGAATTCTACCCGACATTTGCTTCTGGGGTGTCCTCGTAATCAGCATCGGAAACAAATGTCATTATCAAGACAGTACTTCCTTTCTTCAGTCGTGAGTTTCTTTGAGAACTCCGTCATGGTAGGGGAATTCAGTTCGGGGTCCTTCCATGGGGGTAAGAGGTGATCGGCTAGCTCCAGTTAAAGGTTAGGGGAAGTGGTTATTCGTTCAGACAAGGTCGGTTTGTATTGTTGGAGGAGAGACAGTTCCCGAGCCAGGGATTGGATTTGTTCGGTGAGTTTGGTCTCTTCTTTCTCAAGTAATCCTTCTTGGAGGGGTTCTTCAAGTATTTTGTCCTGAGTGGGAGCTTTCTGGGTCCGAGAGGGTCGCCCAATGAGTCACTCAATTTGGGCCAGTTCCTGAGTCGCAGTGGTCTTGGTGAGAGTGGGATGGGTCCAAATACTAGAGTTGGGATTGGAGTAAAAGGTTTTCCCATACGAGATGCTTAGTTTCTTGGCAAAGCCGTACAACCGGAGTTGGCGAGTGAAGGAGGAAAACTTGGTTAGGGAGAAGAAATGGGGAATGATTTCACGGATGAATCGTTCAGAGTGTTTGACGTGGATCTCAGTTCCGTTCTCATTCCAGCAGATGGTTTGGTGAAATTGTGGTAGTTCCAACAGACGGTAGAGTTTCATCAGAAAAGGTGGCAGTAGTCAAGAAACTGGTTCTGGTGGTAGGCTGTTCGCAAATATCACTTTCTGTGGAGTGCCCACATTTTCCTGGGTAATTGTCCTGGGCAGGAAGTCTTTGGCAGTGGATTGAGACGTGAATGCGGCCCCTTTTATTTCAATAGATTGCTTGGGGCTGGGTCGTTTCCTAGGTCGCTTTGTAGGAGGTCCTCTGGTAAGATATCCTGGACAGAGCAGGGTTTGTTTCATGTCATAAGTTTTTATTGTGGGGTTTCTAGAGCTTGATGCCAAGGGTTGTTGTGGGTCTTCCATACCGGAGGACGTCTCGATTGGTGTTGGGTAAAATCTAGTCTTGACGAGGCAAAGTTCGGTTGGGTTGGACACATTAGACATGACTGGGGAAGTGGGTGGGCGAAGCAGTGGTGGATATACTCCAATACCGAACGGTGGTGGAAGGGCAGTGAGTGGGTTGGGCGAGGGTGTTCGTGGAGGGATAGTGAGGGTGGAAAGCTGCTGGGTTAGACCTTGGGTATTGGTTTGATGACTAGGCGAGGGTGGTTCTTCGTCAGTCGAGATTGGAGACGATGGATCTTGGGCAGACTCGGAACTGGAGTCAGGAACAGTTGGTGGAGGTCTTCTTCCCCAGATGTTGGGGTTGAGGGTAGGCCGCCGAGACGTGATGACCTATTTGCCAAGGGGGCACTCACAGAGAGGCACCACTTCCTGGACTCAGTTAGCTAGGTTAATTGGTTGTCGACTTACTAAAGAGTAGTCGAGTGTTGGAAGACTCTTGTTCTTTTGTTATGCTAGACCTGGGTAGGGGCTAGGATAGTCCTGTAAAGCGTGAACTAGGAACTGGGAAGGTCAGGTGACCTATCAAGGGTTCTGCTTATGTAAGTGGCTGGATGGTTCGATGAACCGACAAGGGTTCCCCTTAGGGGAGCAAGGAGCTACCTAGGTAGCGACGAGGACTTGGTACTGGGATTTGTGGAGTGGTTACCACCTAGGAAGGGACTGGGTACCCTTAGCTACTCACTTAAGAGTGGAGTAAGACTTTGGAGACAAGAGTAGATTGCCGTGAAAGTACAGGAAGAACAAGAGTGAGGAAAAGTACAAGAGGATCACTGGGTTTATATACTACTGTACCTGCTTGAGGGCAGGCGTGGGAAAGGTGACTAATAAGCGATCAGAGCAGATAAGTAGTAAGCATGAATGAGTAATCGGCCGATGAGTCATGGCAAGAAAAGAAACGTTGTACAGCTGAATCGAACAGAGGACTTCAGTGAAAAAGAAAAGAAAAGAAATACGTATAAGCAGGGTTGAACTGGGGACTCCACACGGAGTTAGAAAGTGAAGGAAAAAGTGTAGTCCCCTGAGTGAATCATAACAGTGAGTAGGTACATGAGAGTGCCTACTATATATACTATGGGGTATTGTGCACAGACCAGATTAGAGCTGGCCAGGAACTATCTAAGTATGGTAAGTGTCCATCGGGTGGACCAAGGCAGAGAGATAGCAATAATAGAGAACAATGGAGAGGAATGCAGAGAGCCACAATAAGAGAGAAGTGGAGAGCCACATGGTTCTGTGAGATAGAAGCAATGTGACTGAGAAGCATGGTAAAATGGAAGAGAAGTCAAGAAGGCCATGGAGATGACCATGGGAAGATCAGAATCTATAGTGAAATGGGGATCAAAGAGAAGCAAGGAAGGAACAAGGAGATTGCCAATGGTTAATCGGGATTGTGCGAAATCTGAAGGTTAGCTAAGTATCATAAGAAAACAAGTGCAAGGAAAAGAATAAGGGGCAAAGAAAGAATAAAACATAACACTAATCCCAACAAGGTAAACAGTGGTGCCAGAATTAACACAGACAGGACACAAGACAAGCAGTAGTGCCCAAAATAACATGAACAGGAGTTATGACAAACTTCTGACTTCTACTTTTCCAGACTTTTGAAAATGGCTGTAAGCTATGTTGTTGTAGATCATGGCATAGAAGATGACCAGTATCTCCATTCGTTCACAGAAATGACAAAAATCCTTCTCATTTCTGCCCTGAAAACCTGTCCCCTATTGGATTTACATCACCTAAGTTGCAAACACGATATAGAGAATTCGAGACAGCTACTATGCCCTCTCATGCTTCTCCCCGAGCCGCGACCTTTGGTTGCCAAGCATCAATTTTAGGCACGACCGTGTTGTATGGCCGGTAAGCGCCGCGCGTCCCAGTCAAGTTTTCTACCCACGGCTGACCGTCGAAGACGTCTCAACGAGCGCACCAACGGAAAGTAACAAGCAAGGACGCACCGCTTTCCACGACGGAGAAGACGCCTTCACGACGTCGTCCTCCGTGGGCGGAAGTCGTCGGATGTGCTGGAGCCACGAATGCCATTCGGGTGGGACCTGCGTCGCATTGTTGTCGTGCTGTGCGAAATCGACCCATCTGTGGCGACCTGGCGTGAAGCGGTCAGAAAACGGACTTGCGAGTGCGTTGCGGAGGGGACGGACCTGGAACTTCGTCCTCGGGGTTCAGGTTCTCGAAATACCTGTTGCCGAACCTGGCCGAACGGAGGTCAGTCGTGCGAAAACGGTCACATCTGAAGGCGACGTACTGGTCGGTCCCGACAAGTGTGCCAGCTTTGGCATCACCAATGTACTGCATCTGATGCCACCATTGCTTTATGCCTGTTCTGCGGATGTTTCGGATGTACCGAGCGAGGGACACCATGGCGTTATAAGTCTAGGTTGGTGTTTGTATGTATTTGGCCGACTACTAGCTTCAAACTAGCTTGGTCGCATTGAACTTGCTTGTGTGCTTCCACAACCCATGCTCATGTGGTTCCAAGGTTCGATACTTATCACTGGCGGTGGCGATGTAAACCCTGAGTCGGGTCACTGGAGTATATCAAGACCAACAGAGATACATTGGCGTGAGCGCCGAGTTTCATCGATCACTATACCCCCTCCTCATCGTCTTCGTCGCCCGACACCTCTGCGTTCTCCTGTCCAGCCTTGGCCATAAGTTGCGCCAAATCTTGTTCCTCTGTTTCCGAAACCGCTTTCGGCTGTGATGGCAGTTCAAGCACTGGTTCGAAGAGTCGTATCGATCGTCCTTACCTTCATTTTGACGACCAATGCCCCTCCTTGGGTTTCGATCGAACCTTGTATCGATTCGATGGCGCGTTCGAGGCGGTCGATGGCAACGTACTGAAATTGCACGTCAGAGCGCCCGTCCTGGTTCGCATCGACACCTCACCTTGTCCGTTGCGTTCGTGCTCAATACGTAGAGCGGCGGCGCGACCAACTTGGCTTTGATTGGAACGGTCTCGTTGCTCTCTTTCTCTCCCGCCCTGAGTGCCTTCTTGATCGCGTCTATTCCAGCCGGCGTGTAGCACGTCAACTCGATGTCAGCACGAAGTTTGATGGGCTGAGGTGTCAGTCGTCGAGCGATCGTGCTCGTGAGCGCAGCGATGGTGGCAGCGCCGGGTGGATTGACGAGCGAAGAAAACACCGTGTCTTGTTCGCTATATCCGCATGTCGTCGTCCATCGTCAGCACGCACGAAGGCGAGGTCAGGAGGACGTACTCACGTCAACGCCAGTTTGAATGCGTCGTAGGGGTGTCCATAGGTCTTGCCGAGCGGCCAAGCGACCTGCTCGTACAGCTTTTCCAAGCGCGCTTCTTCGCTCGACCCGCCAGGCGTGTCATCTACGACCACAGCTTCTTCCTCAGCGGGACCACCGGATGCATCGGCAGCAGGTATTTTCGATGCGACGTGTCGCATGATAGAGGCCACCGCTTTAGATTTCATGTAGCGTTCTTCGCATTTCGTGATGTCTTCGGGGGACACGCGGCGTTTCGAGAGATCGATATAGCCTAATGAACGAACGGTTCAGAGAAACGAGTGGATTAGGAATGTGTGATGTGCCCTCGGACGCACCTTTTTCTCGATCTACCCTCAGTACGACGACGACCTCGTTTCTGCCCACTCGAATCAGCTTTTGGATGGATCGTATACGTCGCCTGGAAAGCTCTGAAAGGAGAATCATCCCCTCGATGTTGTCATACTCGAGCTGTCATCAAGAGTGCGTCAATCGGTCATTCGTATGTTGCCTGATGGTATGAGACTCACGAGCTTGACATAAGCACCCATCTCGGCGATCTGACGAACTTGCACCATGACGAGTTCGTCGACCTCTGGATAGCGTTGTTCGTAGTACCGCATAGCTCTCGTTTGCTAGCAGTGCGCTGAGGATCTGCGTGCGCGGTCAAAACCTGATCAGGGTGGGACCCGATAATTAGTTGTATTACGTAATGCTATGCAGAGAAATGTGGGGGACGTCAAACCGGGGAGGGCACCCACTCGGCTGGCCTGCCCATGCAACCTTGCAAAGCCAGCACGATCCACACTAGAGGACACGTTTCTGGTCATTCCGACCTCGTCGTTCACAGTGACGATGGTCGTCACGACGTACAACGTGAAACGCTTCTTGCAAGGAGTCGCGTAGCTCACCTTTCTTGTATACGCCCGCCTACCTCTGCCCAAGATGCTCACGCCACCGAAGCCTCCCTTTGCATCCATCGACGGTGACTTACCCGCCGCCTCTTCCTCTTCCACTCAATACCTTGTCCACCTCGTTCATTGTGGCGCCAGGAGCAAGGTATTTCATTTTCACCGATGGTGCTGATAAACTCGGGGCGGACGCGTGGGGGAGGACTGTGTGCGTGACGACGACGGGCCAGACATTGCAATTCCAGCTGCGCAAGTGGAAGGAACCACGAACCTTGTTCCATCACGGTGCGTCGACAGGGACTGAGGGAAGACAGCCGGTGTTTGGTGTTACTCTGCGGGAGATCGCTCAAAGGGATATAACATACGTGAGCGAAGGATATGCCCGTTTCAAAGATCATGGATTGCAACGTGATGGCGCTCAAGGTGCTGCAGATTGACCCTCACCGAGGACACGTCAACAAGTCGGTGGTAGCTCACCTTTGAAGGTCGTCGATAATTGACTCTCGAACAAACCGTGGTTACTCGAGTCTTTGCCCGTCTCGTGTATGTACATTGAATCTGCATCGCATTACATTATTGTGCCTCTACACACAGCTAGTAACCGCCAGACAGTCTAGAAAATACGTCATGACCTGACCGATGCCCTGCTTCTTCCTAAACTCACACCCCAAGTAGTAGTAAGGAAATCATCGACATACATCGCAAGCGACTCGTCCGCTCCCTCTCCGACAGAATATGACGTCAACCTAGAAACTGCCCACCAAATCTTCTGTGCCATGTTCGATCCGATTGCTTCATCACGTGGACCTTTTCACACCCTCTTAGTCCTCCACCGTCGACATGGACGTCATCGCCCAGGTGCAGCTCCTGTTCCCAGAAATCTTTTATGACTCCACGCGCCATGATATTCCACCCGCGACCGAAGACAAAGCATCTATTCTACTCTTCGTCACTCTCTTCCCCGGATTCTGATGCGTCGTCTGAGACAGTGGTAGGGTGATTTGGATTTGGAACCAAGAGATCCTCCGTGCTTCTCGACTCTACAAGGATCCCTGAAATCATCGAGACATTCTTACAAAGGGCAGTAGTAGACACACCATCTTCTTTGTCTTTGCGCGATTCTTCATAGCTGTTTTGGAGTTCAGCGAGGATCGCGTCCTGCATCGCGGCGACTTCTTCTGCCGACTTGCACGTTTTATACTTGTCCAAATACACCCTGAACGCGAACACGTCGGATCTAGGCATACGGTAGGGGAGCAACGATGCTTGCCTGTTGACCTTCCAGAACGAATCACCCCAGCCGAATCCGTTCAACAGGGTTTCCGCATGCTGGTCAAATCCGGTGATATAAAAGGCAGCGGCGAGCGCTTCCACACAATTGAGTCTCCAAGGTCTACCGTAGTTGGTTGGGTTTGTGGCGAGGAGATATGGCACTGGACCGCGATGTGAGGCACTGAAACGCCAGGCGGGACATACATACGCAAACGCTCGTGAGGACTCGCGATCTTTGAAAAGGGGACATCGTCGAGGCGTGCCCAGGAACACTCGACGACGGCAAGCCCGCCTTTGGCTACGATGTCTCTGTCAGCGGGGCTTACGATGGATGTACCGCGAGGTCTTAACGAGCGTCGTGAACATGAATGTCCCACAGACGCAGGGACTCACGATACGACGATGCCACGAAACCGTACGCCGACTTTGAGCTGCTTGATGAGCCCGAGTCTGGCGAGCTTCTTTCCGGAGCATCTGCGGGGATCGCAGTGATCAAAGTCCTTTTGTGCGGTTAGGAGGTGTGCGAAGTAGAATTTGAGCTTGACACTCACCCACATGGCTACGGGGACGTCAATTTTGGCTGGCTGCTCCTCATGCCGGCCCCTCGACGAGCCCTGTTTCTTCTTCCCCATTGCCGTCTGCAACGTATCGATCTAACCCCCCTCCCATCGCAGTGGCAACCCCCCCTGCGACCCCCCTTACCAAACTTGAAACCCTAACCCGACAACACGTGTTTTACGTCCGGCCAGCTCGTTGCTCGTCGCCGTCGTTGCCGTCGTCCAACACGTCGTCCTCATCGACCATGGCGACGAACAACCCGCCCCCGCCCGGAATACCTGAAGCATCGCGTCTTTCTACCCAGACATGGCAAAGCGACCTTCTCCAGCTCTTCCACAACGCCAAGGACCGCTTCCCGGATGTTGTATGGGAACTCCACCCAGACGACGATCGCGACTCGACAGAGGAGGTCTGGGGACACAAAGGTCGGCATCCCCGTCGCGTTCCTCCTCGCCTGCTCACCCTCCCACAGCGATCGTCTACGCGCGTGCACCGCCGTCCTTCCAGGCGCGCTACTTTTCTTTTCGCCCTCCGCCCATCACGTCCCCGACCCCGTACTCTGCCACCCCCTCTCCAGCCCCCGCACAGTCTGCAGTATCCCTCAATCTCACCCTCGATTATGCCCACAACTCACGCTCGCCATCCCCATTCCGCGCCTCGTCCCCGTCCTCATCCACCAACCCGGGCACCGTCCTCCGTCTATCCCAGCAAATATCCCCGACCCTCTTCTCCAACGAACTAGAGTATCTCTATACAGGAAAGGGCCTCGGAGAGGCTTTCGAGTTCCTCTTTGATACCTCCGAATCGCGCGACGTCGCCGACGCAGAGGAAAATCGCATCGACAAGCTCCGCAAAGACCTCGTCTACATGTGGCGTTCTCGTCTCTACTCCGACATTCGCATTTCCCTCACGGGTACGTTCTCGACGTCCAATCCCGAGCATACCACCGCGATTTTCTCCTCTCACCGCTTCATTCTCGTCTCCCGTTCCCCATACTTCCGCACCCAGCTCCTCACTTGGACTCCTAAAACTGCCACCCCAGCTGATTCATCCGCTCCGGGTGAACCATTGACAGTTACCCTCCCGTCGCCTCCGTTTACCCCTGCATCCCTTCACTTCACGTTGGGTTACATCTACACAGGCACCCTTGTCTTCTCTCATCGTACGTATGACCTCGATACCGCATTTGCCATTCTTCGATCCGCAAACTATCTCACGCTGCCTCAACTTTATGCCGAGATCCAGGCCCGCGTCGTTTACGAAATGCTCCACGGCCTCTACCACGCCTTCCTCGAGTTCGACGAATACGAGCGCATAACCAACGCCAAGTGGGGTATCGGTGGGTGTCGTTGCCGCCAGTGCGCTCGCAGAGTTCCACGCGTCCTCGAATTCGCCATGTCCGACGACATTGCCAACAACTACCTCGAACGAGGTGCTCGACGCGCGCTCGTCGGCCTCTTCGGGGAAGGGTGGTGCAATGCCGAATTCGCCGCTCTACCTCAGAAAATACGCGATAGCGTCGTCAAGGGTGTTGGCAAGCGCACAACGCCCACCAACGTCTTCCCCCTCCTGTTCGCTGCTCAGCATGCGACGAAGAAGATGGGCGCTGCCATCGATGCATGGGCAGATGTATCGAGGGAAATGGTACAGACCGCGCAAAAGGCGATCGACGAGTGTCTGGTCAAGGAAAGCGAGGTGTGCTTTGAGCAGCCAGAATGGGTCGAGATGTTGGAAGGTGATGCGGTAGGGTTTGAAGATGGGGAGAGAGTGGGCTGGGTCATGGACGCCCTCAAGAGGGGAATGAGTGAACGCCATGCGCCGACTGTCTATCAGGTGCGTCCGGCAGCCCCGTTGTCCCCTTGCGAACTTTGACCGATCTTGCTTCTCACCACAGACGCTTGTGTCCAGCGTGCTGCTTCGCCCACATGCTACAGAATCAGACTCGACAATGCTTTCGCAGACATCACAGATTCGTGCACAGGTGGAAGAAGCCCGCGTAGATTTGGTGCGGTGGATTAGGAAACGGTGGATGGGAATACGCCAAGAAGGTGGCTTTGATTCTCTCGAGGGATGGTCGATCAAAGAGATCTCACAAGGTGGGTCTTGTCCTCATGACTTGGTTTACCTCCGTGTTCACCATCTTTTTTCCTTTTTCATACCCCTAATCCGAAAAATATCTGCATTATTGGTGCCTATCACCCAGAGATCGAAGTTCAAGTTGAAGACCTTCTTTCTCCTGCACCGCATCATACACTCCGAAATGCTCATCTATCTCGCGCTCTTCGGCAATCCTTGATCCGTGGCGGTGACACGGACTCGGATACACTCTCGGTTCACTCTCTTCGTGCCTCCGTCCTCTCGCGTACTATTCCTGCTTCAAGATCCCATGGCCAGGGTAGAGATGGTCTTGCGAGTTCAGGAAGTTCGATACGCAGCGTCGCACGGAGTACAAATACTCTCACGCCGTCGGGTACTCCCAGGATGCGCAACCACAGCACAACGTCACGCGCGAGTGAGAGACCCGACTCTAAGCTTACACCTGATTCTGCGAGCGTCTCTAGTGTACGAACAGGTGGAACGGAAAAAGCTCGCGCTCGCGCCCACGTCATCGGCCATCGAAGGATGCCGTCGACGAACACGGTGTCTACACATTCAACAGATGATCGCGATTCATTCGCAAGCGAAAAGGATGGTGATGGGGAAGAGGACGATGATCATGATGGTGCTTCGACACCAACGCCTTCCGTCACCACTACCCCCCCAAACGGGCGACCCACGCTGTCCAAGATCATCACCAACAGTACGACATCTATGCGCTCAACATCGACATCCACCAAGCAAGTCACGTACTCTACCCGCACCCGACACTCTACTGTCCGTTCCTCCCGTCACCCGCCTCACCATGCTACAAATGGTCTGTCCACCCTCCGCATACCCTCTTCTACGGCTCGTCCGAATTCCACTATTTCCTCTGCGACGTCCGAGACGACCTTCCGCACCGCACAATCCGAACTCGTCACGCCTACTTCAGCTGGTTCCAACGGCGCACGATCCCGCAAAACGTCCGGTGGATCCACACTCTCGACCCTCAGCACGCGAACAGTCGGCACGACCGCTAGAAAGGGACCCACGTCCAGTGTAGCAGGATCAGGTCCGGTCCGAGCGCGCGTCGCGTCTGGCGTCTCCATTACCTCTACACGAACTCCCGTGCGACATCCGGACAGGGAGGCCGCCAAGATTAGCCCTGCATCAGCGACAAAACGACTACCGTCTGCAGGCCGTACGACGCCCGTCGCACAGAAAAAGGCACTGGGCAGGAGCGTCTCTGAAAAGAATGGCAGTCAGAAAACTTCTCCCGTGCCATCCCCGCGCATCGGTCGCCCGGAGATCGGGAAAGAACGAGGGTCAAAGACCGACAACGACAAGGAAAATACGCCCTCCGCCCCACCGGTCGAGTTGCCGGAGGATAACGACGATACGGAGACCAACTTGTACACCGTCTACACTGCGCCAGAGGTACCAGAACAAGCAACAGATCCCATCATCACTCCCCCTCCCGTCGAAGACGATCAGACTTCAGACGACACCCTTGCCGGGCGTGAGAGCGACGAAACGATCACTACCTCCGCGCGCACGTCAGACACGAAATCATCGCCCGAACTTGCGCTCACCGAGTCGACCCTCGCGTCCACAGTCCCCGTGGGGGCAACGCTTGACATCGGTATCCCCTGCATCATCTCTTCCAAGCGCAAACGGTTCCGCGCGTTTGCAAGATATATCGGAGAAGTCCTTGGAGAGAGCGGATCTTGGGTAGGCGTGGAGGTACCCCTTGACACGTGGGTCGGTGACGTTAGCGATGGCCGCGCATGGTGCGACGGTTCTTGGGGCGGCATTCGATATTTCGACATCGGAGGGAACGGCTCCGAATGGGAGTTTAGTGCCGGCGAAGACACCCGCGCGCCACGACGGCGAAAGACGGAGTGGAGCAATGGCATGTCGACGTTCAAGGGACCGAGCGGTACGAAGCGCGAAGGGGATCAGCTACACGTCGGGTTGGACAGGATGAAGCGGATGCGGAGCGCGTCGCCCGCCGCGAGCGACTTGTCGTCATCCGAGTCCATGGGACTGTTTGTGAGGCCACAACAGGTGCTGTACGTGGTGGATGCTGTCGGCACAGATCTCTGAAGCGGTCACTCCGTATACGTCCTTGCGCTGCTCCACATCATCTACGCCGCCTTTTTCTTGACGACGGACACGACCTACCCATTTCCCGCTATGTTTTCCCTTCACCGTGGATTCCTGGCATGACCTTGCGCGCGACTATATCATCATTCCCCTAGTATTCCCTCCGTTCCACATCTGATTTGTTGCGGGAACTAATTATCCATACGGCACAAAGGAATTCGTAATCCCTTTTTACCCTTGTGCGTTTTTCGTCTCAAGGTTCGCATGTCTTTGTTGCTCTGTTCTCTCCACTGAACACGCATGTCTTCTTTTCGCCCCGTCAAGTTGGCTATAGTTGTTACGGGATACCACGCTCGTTGATATCTTTTTTCCTCCTCTTTGCTTTTACCCATTTCTCCCCTGTGTGTGCTTGACCTAACGGTAGTGGATGAGGTTCCAAGATTTCTCTCTGGGAATGAATGTCATGTTTTTTCCTCTTTCTTTCTCCTTTCGATCTCGATTACCCATCCCTCTGCGAAGTACTCATGTACCGTCCTCGAACGATGCTCAACGCTCTTTTTTTTCTACATCTCTTTCTCTACTGCTCTCTCGTCATCATGTTCTCATGGACGTTGTGATCGTCTCTCGTTCCCTTTTCTTTCTCCCCGTTTTTTCCGTCTTCTCTTATCCTTTGCCCGACCGCATCGACGCGTATGTCGTACAAATCGTCGGTACATGCTGGAGCTGCGAAATATATACAAAGAACTAACACGGCGATCCGTGCTGCTGTCCATCCTCGTCGTGATCGTCGCTGGTACTGATAC
The DNA here is from genome assembly GCA_038089195.1 of Brasilioporus rufonigricans. Classification (NCBI taxonomy): domain Eukaryota; kingdom Fungi; phylum Basidiomycota; class Agaricomycetes; order Boletales; family Boletaceae; genus Brasilioporus; species Brasilioporus rufonigricans. Next base: position 14,789 of record JBBPKJ010000312.1, read on the forward strand.
TTGTCGCCCGTCGAGCGTACTGACGTTTGGAACGATGCCGACCCCGGGCCTCGTGTTCGACTCTTGCACCCGACGACGACCGCGCGGTGTCGCCTGTGGCCGTACGTAGAACTTGTCAGGTGGTCGTCGAAGAGCGAAAGCGTCACTCACCTCGGGCTTGGCTCCCTTGCAAGTCCTCTGCGTTCCGATGGCGATGGGTCCACCCCACCCCACACGAGCAGCACACACACGGTAGGAGTGATCGGCCTGCCCGGCTCGTAGGACCGAAACCCCACCACCAGTCGTGAACGACCCGACTCGGTCACGGTGTTGGCCCACGTAAGGTAAGGAGTAGGACGACGACGCGGACCGTCGGACGTCGTCGATCCAACCTTTCGAGCCTTCCGTACCAAGTACATAGTTTCCACGACCTCCGATCCCACCGAACCGTCTGCTCCGGGCGAGCGGCGAGCAGTTCGCAGCATGGCGCACCCGCCAGGCCACCGTTCGCATCGTCGTGCCGGCGTAGGCGTCCGAGTCCCTGACATGCCCCGACACGCTGCACTGGCAGCCCGAGAGACTTGCATCAGCACCGAGTAGGACAGCCTCGATGACACGGGGCGTCCCACTGCCTCGACAATCCAGCCAGCAAAGCGCCAGATCCAGGCGCGCGTCGGAAACCTCGTACATCGTCACGCCAAACCCACCGCTTCGAGCCGCTCCGCGCTTTCGAGTGCATCCTCGCCACGTCGACATCGGGAAGCGCTCTGACACACTGGCAGCCGCCCCTGAACGCGTGCGGGGAACGTTGAACGCTGGTACGTCCGCGGCGTGCGTACGAGTACAAGGCATCGAACACGTTCGGCCAGGTGCTACTTGGCTCGCATCCCAGCCTAGAGCACGAGCGAAACGCAACCAGTGCGAGCGCATCCCCAGGACCTTGCCTACTATCCGACTCCAGGTGGCGGGAGCCATCGTCGACGTACCTCAGTTGGGCGCCTGCACTAGCCTACTCATCCGGTTCTGAATGAGAACAAGTGCAACTAACCTCCACGTCTCAGACACATCCTGAAGTGGCAAGAAACAACAGTTTTGTTTTATCGTAGTGGACATCAACAAGAATCCTCGGAAGGAGTGTGGTAGTTAGACATAGAACGATCATACAGGTTTTTTACGTGACGTTATCAAGTCTTTATAGGCTACGACATTATGTTATAGTGAATAGGAGATCAATCCGTGTGTACCAGACAACCCCGGTTAGTGAAGAATATAAGGAGCGTACGAGTCTACGAGATCTTAGCGCGCTTCATCCAGAGCACGCATCGCTTGTTTCAGTGCTCCGAGGTCCTCGTGTTCATCCTTCATTCGTGGAACGAGGAGCCGGAATTCCGAGTTGGATAAAAGTGTCGCGTATTCAGGGTGTATGGACTTTCTGATGTGTTGGTCTAATGACGTTTTAGAAGCCAACCTGGATGGGTCGACATCAGTCCAATCAAAACACGCAAAACAAAAACAAAAACTCACTTCTGAGGGAAAAACCCCATAGCCTCGCATATTTTGCAGAAAAACTGTGGCCTACTATCTTGATCGTGAATCGCCGCGTTGTGGATCTCCTTTCTTGCCATGAGGACCCATTTTTTGCACGGCTTGCAATAATACCCTTCCGAGCGCTGTGGTTGGAGTGTCAGGCAACGAATAAATGACATATTGTCGGACTACCTTTCTCCTGTTTCTCTTGCGAGGACTCTCAGGTGTCGTGTCGTTCGCTTGGGGCTGTGGACCTTGTAGCGTAGAAGGCGTTGTAATTGAAGCCGCATCGACTTGTGGCTGAGCAATGGTTGCGAGCGGGGTTGTACTCGAAGGGAACGGAGGTGCTGGTGGGAATAATGGCGAAGGGAATACGAAGGTCGGGTAGCCTTGGAACGCGTCCTGACGCGTCAGTGGTCTGGTAGAGTAGAAATTATGAGACGCCATGGCTATGATATAGAGGAACACGCTGTAGCAGGTGGATGACTGACTCGGGAGATCGTTCTGAGGGAATTAAATCATCAGCGAACAGATTTTATACACGACGGTTGGAGGCCGGAACTAAATTGGTCAACAATCACTGTTGTCCACACGATCAATAACCTGCCCACCTGTCTGTCAGGAATCATTCCATCAGTGTGGTGGTATCGGCATCACAGAAAACCTTTGGATATCAAAGCACGTCGTGTGGTTAGTGGCGTAATAACCACCATACAGGGTACGTGAAAGGGAAATTTAGGTTCGAGAATATGATCACAGATGTGGACCCACAGTAGCTCCAGAACAAAGCAACGCTATTGCTTTGGCTGACATGGACGGGTCGTTCTTGTCGACACATTTTTCCGTAGGTGTCTAGGCTGGAATTTGGTATCAAAGAGATGTGTGGAACCATGTTTAATCTAGGAAATGCGTCGAAATACATCCGTGCATTGCTTGACAGTGACGTTTCCCCTTTCCCCGGATGGATGTGAGAGTGGAACGATCAGGAGAAGCGATTCGCTTACCAAATGAAAGAACAACCCATTGTTATTCTCTGCTTGATGGTCCTGCCAGAGGCCAATTGCATTACGATGGGGTGCGGAGCCCAACACTTGTAGTCGATCGCCGAGGGTGTGACCGGAGAAGGCAGTGCACACTGGGCGTAACCGCAAGGAGGCACTGGGTCCTCGAGGGCCTCCTAAGAGTCAAAGCTCCTGCAAGTTGGCGAAATCTGGATTGATTGTGCACGCCCGCGATTGACAAGTGCCAGTGAAATAAGCCACGCTAAAACATGAAGGATCAAGAAAACTGTTGACGTGGTCAGAGGCCACTTGGAGATATTTCGCAACCCGTTTTCTACTGGCCGGCAACACCGTCTAGAGAATTGACATAGACGAGTAGGTATGGCCGCCACGCATCCCTTAGCCGCGAAGGTCTAGACACCCTCGACTCCTGTTCCCGAATCCAGAAGAAGTGATACCAGAGTGACGTGAGTGTCCCGTGGTACAACCTATGACAAGTACATATTACCTCTGTTTGTCCCAGCAACTTGGAAGATAAAGAGTTAGGTCAGCGAATAATATGTTATGCCAAAACAAGACTTATCCAAGACTGCATCCCACAAATTAGGGGGCTACGAGGAATGTCCAGAAACTTGGCTCGTCTCTCAGCTGTTTCGTGGCATATTCAGCGTCTGCAAGATTTCCTCGATGCCATAGACATGGATTCAATGCTGTTATACCCCAGGGGAAGAGGTTAGAGGCTCTTTTGCATTCTTTTCGGACCGAACAGGAAACCTGGTCACCAATTCCGCATAAAGATTGCCTGAATGGCTGTAATGTATGCCCAAGCCGATTTGGTAACCAAGAAATGGACATATGGGTAAGCCATGGTGATGAAATGGCCGGATGACGACTGACCCAAGTGGTGTGGGAGCGAGGATAGACGAGAGAAGTGTAAGTGATGACATTCCACAATGTCTTATTCTTGTGTCTCATATTTGACTTACCGCTCAAGTACATCCAGGTCGGGTGTTGTTGGGGCCTTCCAAACCACCATAGAACCCGGTGTAGGAGGACAACTTGAATACTCCAATAGTACAGGTTGCATCACTGCTTTTGTACTGTCATGGATGTTATTGTAAGAACAAGCGCATAGACAGGTAGTGTCCGAATACTGTGTGTGTGTACTCGCCGTTTGAGAAAGGTGGTAGACTTGGAGATCTGAAACCTACGTTTACAGTCACGTGACACCTCTTGACTTTCATCGCGTAGAATCGTCTTTTGTTGCTGCACCAGTTATACCCGTTCGAATCTGCTTCGACGGATGTAAAGGATTTATTCAACCCGAAGAGGACAAGTAGTCGACGAGCCAGCGAAGCTCCAGATCGCTCCCGTCGGAAACCTAGTATCTTGTCACTCCAAACCTACCGCTTTGAGCCGCCTCGAACTTCAAGTTCATCATCTCCAAGTCGACATTGGGAAGTGTTTTGACACAGCCGCCCTTGGGCCTGAACTCGTACGAAGAACGTTGAACGCCGGTACGTCTGCGGCGTGCATGCGAGTACAAGGAATCGGAAACCTTCGGCCCGGTGCTAGGCTCGCATCCCAGCCCAGAGCACGAACGAAATGCAACCAGTGCGAGCGCATCACCATGACCTTGCCTATTGTCCACTCCGGATGGATGGAGGTGGTGCCCGAAATACGTAAAACGGAGCACTTTTCGCGACGACCTTTTCCAATGCAGTTACGTAGTAGTAGCGTGTCCAGGTGACGGGGGCCATCGTCAACGTACCTCGGTTGGGCGCCTGCATTAGCCTACTCGTCCGGTTCTGAATGAGAGAAAGTGCAGCCAACCTCCATGTCTGATACGTCCTGAAGTGGCAAGAAACAACAGTTGTATTTCATCGTAGTGGACATCAATAATGGTCGGAAAGAGCGTGGTAGTTAGGCATCATGATATAGAACGATCGTACAAGTTTTTTACATGACGTTATCAAGTCTTTATAGGCTACGATGTTATGTTATAGTGAATAGGAGATCAGTCCGTGTGTATGTACCAGACAACCACGGTTAGTGGAGAATATAGCGAGTTATGAATCTACGAGATCCTAGCGCGCTTCATCTAGAGCACGCATCGCTTGTTTCAGTGCCCCGAGGTCTGCATGTTCATCCTTCATTCGTGGAACGAGGAGCTCGAGTTCCGAGTTCGATAAAAGTGTCGCATATTCAGGGTGTACGAACTTCCTGATGTGTCGCTCCAACGTCTTTTTACAAGACAAGCTGGATGGATCAACATCAGTCCAACCAAAACACGCAAAACAAAACAAATACTCACCTCGGAGGGAAAAACCCCATGGCCTCGCATAATTTGCAGAAGAACTGTGGCCTACTATCTTGGTCGTGAGTCTCCGCGTTGTGAATCTCCTTCCTTTCCATGAGCACCCATTTTTTGCATGGATTGCAATAATATTTTTCCGACCGCTGTGGTTGGAGTGTCAGCCAACGAATAAATGTCATGTGGTCGAAACTACCTTTGCCCTGTTTCTCTTGCGAGGACTCTCAGGTGTCGTGTCGTTCGCTTGAAGCTGTGACCCTTGTAGCGTAGAAGGCGCTGCAATTGGAGCCGCGTCGACTTGTGGCTGAGCAGCGGTTGCGAGTGGGTTTGTACTCGAAGGGAGCGGAGGTGGTGGTGGGAATAGAGGTGAAGGGAATACGAACGTCGGGTGGCCTTGGAATGCGTCCTGACGCGTCAGTGGTCTAGCAGGGTAGAAATTTGGGGACACCATGACTAGGATGTAGAGGGATACGCTGCAGCGGGTGGATGGTTGACTCGAGAGATCGTTCTGAGGGAATCAAATCATCAGCGAACGGATTTTATACATGACGGTTGGAGGCCGGAACTAAATTGGTCAACAATCACTGTTGTCCACACGATCAACAGCCTGCCCACCTGTCTGTCAGGAATCGTTCCCTCAATGTGGTGATATCAGCATCACAGAAACCTTTGAATATCAAAGCGCGTCGTGTGACTAGTGTCGCAATACCCACCACACAGGGTAAGTGAAAGGGGAATTCAGGTTCGAGAATATGGTCACAGCTGTGGACCCACAATAGCTCCAGAACAAAGCAACGCTATTGCTTTGGCCGACATTGACGGGTCGTTCAAGTTCTTGTTGACAGATTTTCTCATAGGTCTCTAGGCTGGTGTTTGATATCAAAGAGATGTGTGGAATCATGGTTATTCCAGGAGATGCGTCGAAATATATCCGCCCATTGCTTGACAGTGACGTTTCCCCCTTTTCCGGATGGATGTGAGAGTGGAACGATCAGGAGAAGCGGTTCGCTTACCATACATTTCCCTTGATGGCCAAGCCCCTGCAACTGGGCGATTGTGAACTCCCGCGATTGAGAGGTGAGATGAGCCACGCCTCAAGAAAACTGTGTACGTGGTCGAAGACTACTTGGACACTTACTGCTGGCCAGTAACACCGTCTGGAGAACTAACATAGATGAGTATCATAGTATGGCTGCCACGCATCCCTTAGCCGCGAAAGTCTAGACACACCCGGTCCCTATTCCCGAATCCAGAAGAAAAAACGATATTGGTGTGACGTGCTTGTCCCCCGTGGTACGACTTGTGACAAGTACTACCTCTGGGTGTCCCAGCAACTCGGAACGTAAACAAGATCCCAAAGAGTTGAGTCAGTGAATAGTATTCTATGCCAAGACCAGACTCATCCAAAACTGCATCCTGCAAATCAGGGGGCCACGAGGAATGTCCAGATATCCGCCGCCCAACTTATCAAATGTGACGGGCATACCCTCTGGGAGGATTGGTGCAGAAGGGAGTCCTCCAGAAGTGGAATGACCACCAATTTGGCCCGTCCCTCGGCTCATTCGCGGCATATTCAGCGTCTGCAAGACTGCTTTGATCCCATAGACATTGTTTCATTGTTGTTATACCCTAGGCGAAGAGGTTAGAGGCTCTTTTACGTTCTTTTCGGACCGAACAGGAAACCTGCTCACCAATTCCGCACAAAGATAGCTCGAATGGCTGTAATCCATGCCCCAGCAGATGGACGACCGATAAATGGACATATGGGTAAGCTATGGTGATGAAATGGCTGGATGACCACTGATCCAATACCATGTTAAGTGATGATATTCCACAATGAGGGCGTCCTATAGTCTTGTTCTGGTGTCTCATATTTGAGTGCGTCCCGGTCCGATGTTGGTGGGGCCCTCTAATTCACCATAGAACCGGGTGTAGGAGGACAACTTGAATACTCTAGTTATACGGGTTGCAGCCTATCTCTGTTTTCGAACAACGCGTGTACTGTAACGGATGTTATGTAAGAACGAGCGCATAGACAGGTAGTGTTCGAATACTATGTGTGTGTACTCGCCGTTTGAGAAGGGTGGTAGACTTGGAGATCTGAAACCTACGTTTACAATCACGTGACGCCTATTGACTTAGGCGTTTTACCGAGTAGAGTCGTCTTTTGTTGCTGCACCAGCTATACCCGTTCGAATCTACTTCAATGGATGTAAAGGATTGATTCAACTCGAAGATGACAAGTAGTTAAAGAGAATTGTTGTCTGCGCATTCACTGATCGATCACCCCATCCCAAGACCTGCGTTTGGGGATGTCTCGCGATGCACTCCCAGATCCTAGACGGCGTCAATTCTTAGGCAGCCTTTGCCGGCGTCATTTGTATCACGACTGTCAAGTTTTACTAAGTTGGATGATTGACTCAGTGACGAATCTGCATCTCTCAAAGTCTCCCAAGACTTAGTTCAGCGCTCGCCGTAGGCGCTTATTCTGGCCACTAGACGGGTAGAGCCATTAAGGCGGCCAGCTATTGTAGGCCTAACTTGAAGCATGCCATCAATTTCCCGCCATCCCGTCACCGCATAACTCCCAACGTTCAACCAATCTCATACCATCATATCATTCAATCCTGCACAACGATTCCAAGTCGAGTCCTAGGCTTAAACTTCTCGAACCCTTGAATTGTCCTGGATGGCCCAAGTCGACTCGTACCGCGTCTTCTCCCGTGCTGGTCCACCAGGCGCTAACGCTGAAGTGCTAGGTCCGACCTAGGACGATCACTTGACTTCTCGTCGACGATCATCCCCGATCTGACAGACAAGATCATCCGAACGGATGATCAGTACTGCGCAGCGGGCGGCTTTGGGGACGTCTTTCGATGTCGTTACATGAGCAACGATGGCATCAAGGAGGTTCGACCGTCGTTCTCATTTTCATACGTTCCTTTCTCGACTCTTTTGCTCCTTATGCTCATGTAGGTTGCCGTGAAAGCATTTCGTTTCGATTTTTCAGTTGACGAGAACAAACTTGACAAAGGAAAGGCGGCTCGCGTACGTCTTTTTTGCTTACCTTGCCCACGGCTAGTGTCAAAGGCTCAGACGACTGATCGCTTCCCGTAGATGATACGTCGGGAACTCGGGATATGGAGACGGCTCAACCACCGTAACATCGTACCGTTTCTTGGGATCGCACACGGGTTTGGAAGACTGGGAAGCACAGCCTTGGTGTCGATGTGGATGCCGCATGGTGCACTGCACGCGTTTTTGGAAGCGCAAAGCGGTCGGCTCGCAATTGCAGACCGTATACAGCTGGCAAGTAAACTGACAGAATGTGCTACCGAGTAGTGCTCTTGACGTCTCTCTGTTATATTTCAGCTGCTGGATATTGCAAACGGACTACATTATCGTACGTCTTGGCTTACGACTTTGCGTTGGAGAACTACACCCTCGTCGTGGACAGTGCACTCATTTCCAATGGTCCACGGGGACCTATCCAGCGTATGTGGCGTTTCAAAGATGAACTTCTGTGTTCTTCACTCAGTTATGGACAGAACAACGTACTCCTCGATCACAATTACAATGCATGCCTGACCGATTTCGGGTGTGCGTCCTTGGTAGGAGAACTCCCAGCAGGGTTCACGTACCTCAATATGTCTACCGTGAGACCGGGCACATTACGATGGTCTGCACCAGAACACTTTTCGCTCAGTGACGAGGAAACAAAGCATACAATCAAAAGCGACATCTATTCGTTCGGAAACATGGCCCTTCTCGTATGCACTAAGCAGCGTCTCCCCGGGCTGTATACGACCGTGACTTTCGTTTCTCTTTGTTAGGTATTATCTGGAAAATACCCATGGTCCGAAGTCCGGGCTGATGCTGCTGTCGTGTTGCGGTTGTTTCAGTGTCTCAAGCCTGCTCGACCGCTCGTGCCACCGATCGATGATCGACACTGGGCGCTCATCGAACGGTGCTGGTCGTCAATTCCAGACAGACCGCTTACTAAAGATTTGATTTCCTTGCTCCAGCAATTCCTTTGTGCTGCTAAGGTGCTCGACACGATCAGACCCCTTAGTAGAATCGATGCTATTCCGCCGCGCCCTCTCGCCTCTGTACCAGGTAGCACTCCTAGCGTTCCTGTCACAGGACCAGATCGACCCCCAAGTCCTGACGAAAGCGGCGCCTCATGCTCTCCTTTCATCGGCACAGACGACACAGTTGCTACTTCTAATCCACCCCAAGAGGAATTTTGTATTTACAAGGCAAAGGCTCTCTGCACATGTCGGTGGTCTCTCTGCACTTCGCAATGATGCTCACAAGTATTTTACAGATGACGCTCATCCCTTTGACCTTTACGAGCTCTCCTTTATCAAAGGTGAAATTCTCGACATTCTCGTGAACGAAGGCAAGTGGTGGTGGGCAAGGAACACTGGCGGAACGCTTGGCAGTAAGTCGTGTGTTGGCGTCTCATGCGTACCCTCGATTATTCACTCTTACCCTAGTCGTTCCTTCAAAATATCTGCTGATTATCACGAGCATTGCTTTTAATCTCTCCCGAGAGGAAGCCCCTATTTACAAGGCAAAGGCTCTCTACGCATGTCGGTGGTCTTTCTAACTGTCGCAATGGTGCTCACAAGTATCTTATAGATACCGCTTCCCGTGATGACCCAACCGTAATTTCCTTTGTCAAAGGCGAAACCTTCGATATTCTCGACGCCCAAGGCGAGTGGTGGAAGGCAAGGAACACTGTCGGGATAGTTGGCAGTAAGTCATGTGTTGTGTCTCATACCTACCCTCATTTGACCCTGCCTCTAGTCGTCCCTTCAAATTTTCTGCAGATTATTTAGCCCTTGTAGATAGGCCATCCAAGACCAGCAAACCTCTACAGAAAAGGGATTGAGGACATCCTTCCGCCTGTCCGTAGTCCTCTTCGGGTCTTCACTGTGATGCTCACGCGTATTTTACAGACGCCGCTAACCTGACGACCTAAACGATATTTTCTTCATGAATAACGAAACTTTGATATTTTCCAGACACAAGAAATGTGGTAGTCAGCAGGAGAGACCGACGAACCGAGTGGCAGTAAGTCGGGTGTTTCTCGTCTACGCCGTGTGATCATTTCCTCTGGTCACTCCGTCGAATGATCTGAAGAATACTTCATGGATGGGTCTCCTTGCTGTCTTTCTTCGTCGACTATCTCTCATGGACACTTGTCATACACTCTGCAAAATCGATGTTCTTTCACAGCCCACTGCGCTATTTCTTAATTTTGTTATTATTCACTACATTATCTGTTTGCTTGCATATCCGTGACCTCTTATTCGTTTTTCGACATGATATCTCATGGCCCTGCATGCTAGCAGATCGCAAATCGATGGCATTTTTGTTTCTTTTCCGGCGAGTGAGACAAATGTGGTAATCCTGCGTTGCCCACATCGAATTTGCGTAGTATCATGCCATTTACATCATCTATAGGATGCTAGAGACTGTCGCCATTCATGTATACACTGTTTACCCGTTTTCTGGTCCTCTGCAGATTATCGAAGCCACAACACCCCCATCAACTTCACGGTTTCGGGAGTACCTGAGCTACCAACGATCATGATGACTGCGCTTCGTGGAAACCAATGCCTGGCACCATGTTTCGGGCAAGCAACCCAAACAGGTGCTGACCGAGAATGTCATATGTCAACGCATTCGATCGTGATGGTAATGGTGATCAGGATCAGGATCATTGGCGATAGACTAATAGTGGAGGAACCGTCGAGTCTCCTCGGGTTTTCAATCCCGTGATCCATAGAGCTGTGGTTTAACACCGATCGTCACGGGAAGAGGCCCAATGAGACCCAAGGTAACTCTGACAAGATTGTACGCGTCCCTCTTAAGTGGCACTTGTTGAATGCCTAATCACCGCGCTTGAACACGTGCTTACATGACACTATTCAAGGCTGGAAGAAACCTTGTTATTACTGTACGCCACGGGCTAGGCACAGATGGACGACCTAAGAGGAACATACCTTCCAAAAGTACATTGGACAGTGTAGAACATGAGTGGTTGATCACTTCATGGTGCATACGAAACTCATGAGATGACCTACCGTGGATTCTGAGTAAGTCCCCATCGTATGGCATTTTACCCACAACGAATAGCTGGAAGCGAGCATATATTCACCTATGAATCCAGGGTGCAATGACCAAATGGAACGCTCATTTTTGAGGACGGTGATCGTAGTCGTTAGTGCGACAGATGCAAGAATTCATGGTGAGGGTTTGTTCCTGTGTTGGAGCGTTCCTAGACTGGGTATACAGTGTCAGTGACTGGACAACATGGAACAATTCCAATGATTCTTAAACAAATCGATATTGTTGGCGCATTAATAGTCCCGTATGACTCTAAGGTTGCTGGGAAACACAGGAAAACCGCAAGTAAAGGAAAGGGATGCCCGATTGTCATGCAGACACTACCAAAAAGTGAGGCCTTGAGCTCTAGGGCCAATGGCCGTCATAAAAGATGATAGTATCCTGGGCCCCAATGCGTGATATCCTGAGGACGGTCCAACGGGGACTTTCCATGGTAGATATTTTCAAGAGATCTAGAGCGGTCCTGGTACCCACGGTCTCGCCACACGGTGGGTGACACAAGCGGAGATCCTTCTCCGCTCAACCGACGAAGTGCGTATCCATGCAACGGACTCCGCGATGACAATGATAGCCAACAAAGAGATATTGTGTACGACATTCTACAACGAAATGCGCACCTTGACGACAAGCCGGGAGTCGCAGGTGGCCAGTGCTTACATTCTAGACTTGTGCTTGATCAATTTGGGGCGTCCATGCGATCAAGCAATCTTCGATAACAACGGGTGAGAACTTTGGAGTCAAAGCTCGATCGGAGTCTAGATGCGACTCCGAGGTGGTTGAAACACGCCATTGTTACGTAAATAAGGTTCATCGAAGCTTCAAGTTGAATAGAAGAGATCGGCGGTACCTAAAACAAGACTAGATTCAACGTCCGTCCTGGTCGTCAGCGCGTCAACACGCCGCGGGGGCTGTCGAGCGTCTTGGCGTACCCACCCGAAATCCTATTCCCACTGATGCCCATGATAATTATGAAGGGCCAAGGGAACCAATCAGGGCGCCATGACTGGCAGGGAACAACCATGTTTAGACAAGGATCCATTTACGCACTCATATATTGTACAATGACAAGTTGTGATAGCTAGTAATTACTATACATACAGGGATGACACACCGGGCGAATCTGATGTTAGTGGTAGAAATAAAATGAATAAGACGAATCCAAGCATGCTAAAAGAGTATAACGATACGGAGACATGAACTCGCGAGACCCGATTATTTTGGAAACATGGCTCGTCTCAGTTCTCGTAGGTCCTCCCTCGTGCCCGGCTTTCGAGGGACAAGAAGCCTGAGCGACCAGTTCTTAATGAGATGCCGATGTTCTGGATGTACGCCGTCGATATGACGCTCCAGCGAGTCCTTGCGAGACAGCCTGAACAAATTGTCATCAGCATAAAAATCCAGCCGAGCATACGGAACCAAAACAAGAACTCACACGTTGTATACCCCAAGAAGAATCTCACATATCTTACACACATGATCGGCCTCGTGCTTCTTGTCGTGCTTCTTCCTTCTGTGAATGTAGACCCATTTATTGCATTTCCCGCAACGGTACTCCACAATGCCTCGCTGTGGCAGGGGTGTTAGGTGACGGAATGTATGCCATAGTGCCACACCTACTACGTTAATTCTCGTCAGCCCTTCGTGATGCTCTGCTGGTGGCGTGTTTTCCGTCGGACGAGGGGATTGTGGCTGGTCCTGTGATTGGTCGGGTTGAGAAGACACCTCCGTTACAGGAAGATGGGCGTCGAAAACCACGTTGGCGTGACGATTTTCCCCGTTGACCGCCGTATCAGCCTCCAGTGGATGCACCGTAACGTCTGTCAGGGGATTCAGAGCGACTTGGTACTGCGCCATGTGATACTGGGTGTGTTGCTGGGTCGCGATTTCTTCTGGCTGCATATGGAGCGGTCGTTGAAAGGGCGGGAAGACTCGATGATCTTGGCCGTTGTTCTCCGACGGCGAGAAACTAGCCGTGGCATAGCTGTTGAGACCGCAAGAGAAAGGATCATATGGCGCTTGGAAATGAACACCGTCGTTGTGGGGTTGGGTGACGACCGCCGGAGGAGAGATAGGGAACTGTTCTTGATCGCTCTGCATGTAGGAAGCAGCCGGACCGTAAAGTTCTGCGGGAAAACAGAGAGGCGGTGGAAAGTAATTGGTGGTGAAGCTCGCCGGGGTATAGATGGGTCCTTGAACTTGGGCGTTCGGCACGAAGGAAGCAACACCCGCATTCTGGAAATTTGCGGAGGACGAAGGAGGTAACGTGTGTGTCACATTCGTGAGCGAGCCGAAAGGGGGATGCGATACGGGAACTTGGTACATGGAGGTGTCAATGTAGGTCGTGTCGAACGACGCGTCAGGAGGAACTTGAGCATCTTGGAACGCGTCACGACGCGTCGGTATCTGGGCAGTGTAAGCCATCATGGGTAGGATGTCGCAAAATGATATGAAGAAGCGGGTAGCTATGTCTCGAGGTGAGGGATGGTCTGGATGGGACAGAGCACCGAGGAAGAGAATTTATAGGCAAATCTTGGAGAGAAGGACTAACATCGATAAACATTCTTGTTGTCCGCATGATCAGCGGACGCCAAAGCACCTTTAGGGACCACTTCTGGATGTGATTGCGGAAATCGGGAGTGATTCCAATATGTCAAAGCACGCCTTTGGAAATCAAAGACGCGTCGCGTAACTGGTACCGTCATCCCCCCTTCATAGGTTGATTGAAAAGAAAAATTGAGTTCAAGATAAACGCACTACTGTGGACCTACAATGGGCGATGCCCTGGGAGAAAGCAACGCTGTCACTCTAACGGTTGTTTTAGTCGACATGTTCTTTTGCGCCCATATTTTGCCGTTCTTTGCCGGGTGAAATTTCAAAGGGCAGGAGCGAGACGCAAGTCATCAGGAAGATCCGCTGAATACGCCGGTGGAATTCTTGACAGCGGGCGCTGCTCTTTTCTTGAGGATGAATGTCAGAGTGGAACAAGCGAAGGAAGCATTCCACCTACCACGTGCTGACCAGATGAAAGAACAGCTCGTAGTTACGGTGTCCTGAACCTTCCTGCCTGAGATCGGCTGATTTCTGGTGTGGAGGTGACTGGAGGAGAGCAGTGCACGATAGATCTACGCCAAGTTTGGCAGTATTGAACCTGATAATGCACGGTCCCGAAGTGTCCTTTGGAGGTGCGGTTACTGGCTTCAACGTGTCCACATCCAACTTGCACGAATGTGGAGGGTGTGTCATCTGGTTACATGGTCCCTTGACACGGTGTACAACCCCGTCTTCTGCGGCCCGCATCTATCACATGCATAGCTGGTGTTGACGACTCGGTCTGGAATCCATGCAGGCTTGACTGATGAAACCTCGGGTAAGCGTAGACGTTTCCTCAACATCAAAGTAACTTCTGGTATTTGCGACCTCAAATTACACACAAGGGAGGACTGATACAACGAAAATTCGTCTCATGTAATCCCTGTATCTGATCACCATCATGAATCAGGCACGTAACTCCAATTCACCTTGTAGCGACACTCACTTAAGTTCGTACCGGACATATATTCCTTGTCCTACAAACGTCTATCAGCGGAGCACAACTACACATCAGATACGTCCTGCAGGTGAGTCTGTGTAAGATCCTGAGCCCTCGAGTCTAGGGTCGATGGTTGCTGCGTGGTGGTCAAACAGTCTCTCGATGCTGCTAACCAGTCGAGCACCGACAGACGAACTGGACCTTCTCGACATTCGTTTCTTGCTAGATGTCCTGACCAGACAGGTCAGTGACTTTTTTTCCAGTCAACTAAAGAGATAATGACGGCTGAACCTCTTCGATAAGTCCTGTATTTGGCCTATTACCAGTAAGCTCTTCGGTTGATATCCGGAAGTCTATACACGCACCGACTCTGGAACAGCCAGCTACGATGACTGCCCGCTTTACCTCCTAAGAACACGTTGACGAGAATACGAATGATCAATAATATGGACCGTCGAAGAGGTGCAGTGAATAACACTGGAGAGCGGAAGAGGGACAGACGGACGTTGACATCCACACCAAAACTGCCTCCTTATAGTGGTGTGCAGTGGTGCCTTGCCCACAGATCATCGCGTGGAGATCCAGTGTCACGGTGGTGAGACCTTC
>JBBPKJ010000313.1:0-29768 GCA_038089195.1 Brasilioporus rufonigricans
AAAATCACCCAGTTTGTCCCCTTGACATCGAGCTGCGGAACGTTGCTCGGTAGGGTATCTGTGGTAACAGGAATGGTGGAGGACATGGCGGCACAATACAGTAAGTCTTTGATCAATATGCAGTGCAAGCGGGGCTCATAACCTGAAGGAAATGTGCACTTGATCGAATAGGGGTGTGCAACTAGTCCGAACAGCCCAGTCGTGCGCATGATGCAATGGACTATATATTCACCTAGTACAAACAGCTAGGTACGAGTAAGTATCAAGTAGGTAATGTAAAGGGTTAGTAACTCACCCCAGTCGTGCACGTGATGCAACAGACTGAGTGTTATGTTTTTATTCCTTTTCGGGTTCTGTTCCTGTGACATCACCATAGAACATTCTATGTAGTTCCACAGCCAGCCCTAAGCTGGTCTGTGCACATTTCTCCAACATATATAAAGCCATGTATCATAGTATGAACTCCTCAGAGTTGGTAATCTTCACTCCTCTTCATCCACTACCAGGTTCCTTGAACTTGGTTGGTTGTTGTTTCTGACACTGAGGTGTTCGAGTATGAATGGTACATCTTATATATGAAAGATCTCAGTGCTAACTAAAAGGGAATATCAGGAGCTTGATAAGCTCTGAGTATGCAAGACACAGGTATACAAGCAAATGTAAGTATGCAGTAGATAGAATGAAATTGTCCATACAGTCTGCAATACATGGAAATGGAGCATGTCTGTCCATGTGTGCACCAGTGATCAATCAGGCCAGTTGTGGCTGTGACTGCATGCATGCTTGCCAATCCAACAAGATACTCCAGAGCCAATAGTTCAGTGATGGGGTTTGAGGTGGAATGGTGACTGACTAAGATCAGTTGTTGCTAGATGGACAGTCTAGTCTTTTGTTATGGCTAACCTGGGTAGGGATAGACGTAGCCTCTATTATGATTTCAGAGGGTCAAGGGTTCTTCCTTTGGTCTAGTACAAAGGATATGGATGATGGTAAACCTTCATAAGGTTTCAAGAACACTCACTCAAAGTAGAACAGAGTCTTCTAGAGAAAGGAATATGGGATTTTAAAGGAGACTAGAGTAGAGTACATGATTGAGGAAACATAGTTTATATAAGTACAAGAATGGTGCACAGACCAAGTTAAGGGCAAGCATGGAATTGAATGGAATGTGATAGAAATCAGACATTTAGCAAAGGGATCTGACTAATGAGAATCCATGACTTGAACATGGGAAAGTAAGAGTTAGTCAGTGAGAGTCAAAGACAATGAAGTGGAGATAAGAAAAGTAAGTCAGAGATTAGAAGAAAAGAGTAAGTCATAACACTTTTCCTCACTCTTGTCTTTCCTGTACTTTTGCAGCAATCTACTTTTGCTCTCCAGTCTCTAGTTCCACTCTTAAGTGGACTACTCAAGGATAACCAGTCCCTTCTCTGGTGGTAACCACTCCACACTTCTGGATGTTATCTTGGTAGCTCTGTCTTCATTAGGGAGAACCTCTATTGGTATACTGAAACCTTAAAAGTGCTTACTTAAGCAACTCTTGTCAGTCTTCCCAAGACCTTTTCTGATAAACTCTTTGTCATCTAACAGAACTATGCTTGGTCCTACCCAGGTCAAGTGTAACAAAAGACAAGAGTCTCTTCTCTTGGCAAGTACTCATTGTTGATATCTCTAACTAACCACCCTCTGGAAATCCAAGACAAGGTGCCTCTTTGTGAGTGCCCCCTTGGTGACCCTCTACAGTCATCCCACAGCAGTTGTGCCAATGAGATTTGAACTGCCTCAGACATGGAAACGGATGATCTTTTGACATGGAAATTGGGAGAGATGTAAGACTATGATAGTATTCTTAATAGACGGCTATGTATTTTTTGGATCACAAGCTTTTAGAGGCTGCAATAGATGGAATCAAAAAATGGGTTGTTATCTGGGGAACCATGGCAGGTGCACCAGTGCCTGAAAAGGGAAATCATTCGCTTACTGTTATCGCTGCATGATTATCACTGCATCATGCTTCTGTGCTCTCACCGTTGCTCTCAACACCATCGCTCTCCCACGTCTGCCCCCCTTCACCCTCTTCACCAATGTCTAAACCCTCAACCTCACCACCATTGCCTTTTGGCTTTGGGATAGCTGCTTCAAGCTTCCCATGCTTGGGACACTTCAAGACAGGTCGCTGACCCTCTTGTTTGGCATGGAGAGATTCTTCTTCCCAAAGCGCCAATTCATTCCGGTAAACCTCATGTTGTGTGTTGTTCCACTGCAACTGCTCCTTTTCAGCCTGTCTCCATGCATCCAGAGCAACTAACCGTTCCTCCCACCACTTTTTCCGAGCTTCCTGTGCAGTGGCTTCTGTGCGTGTCACCAAGTCATGTTCTTCAACATGCGTGAAGAACTCATCACTGGTAAGGAGTTTTGGTAGTCCATCCCCATTAAGGTGACCACTTTTCTTTTTTTCTGCTTGTCTTGTTGAGCTGCTAGCTGGCTATGAAGACGATCTGTGTACATTCCATTAAGCAAGATAGTCGACTGCATGTCGATATGCCACCTTTTGTACTCCATTTCCCGTGCCTCATAGCCTTGGAGTGCCTCAAGTAGTGCTACCTCCTGAGTGGTATGTGGTTCTTGTGAGAGCAGTTCTGCATGTCTACCTCGTTTTACAGGTGAAATTACAGATGGAATAAATGGTGAAAGGTGCTGATCAGGTGTCAATGGGGCAGCGTTTATGAGAAATGCTGCTGACGTCCCTGTGAGGGACTTTAGGATATTTGATGCAGCCTATGGTGTCGCATTTGATGCAAGTCTATTTAAGACTGCATTGGTGCTATTGCTAGCAGCCGGGATTGGAGGTGAGTGACATATTTGATGGATGGCAGAGCTAACAGCTCGGATAGGGCTAGACTGGATAGGAAATGGCAAATGGCCCTGGGCAGAAGTCTCCAGGCTTGGGGCCATCATCTCTGGTGTCACAATGTTTGGGTTGAGCGGCCATACTCCTGTGACCTAAAATGCTGACTTGATGTTTTCAGGGGTGAGAACATGTTGATGTGCTCTTCCATAGATATCGATAAAGTTAGTCTTCGTCACCCTTTGTTTTGTGGTGCTTTCATACTGATCTCGCTCTTGTGACCAGCTGTTTTTCAGAGCTCCAAAGATTGCAACATCAAGACCCTGATAAACATGTGTTGTATGAGCAGGATAACAGAGTACGTGAATGTCATTCTCGTGAGCATAGCTGAGGAACTCCTTGGTGTAGTGTGAATTGTGCCCATCTACAAGGAGTAATCGAGCATGTCCACTTGCTTTGGCATGTGTTAACTGGTCAAATTCCTTCAGCCACAGGGCACCAATGATGCCATCAGTCCATCCTTTGGGCGAGTAGGCAATACTGTCAGCCCCAAAGGTTGAGTGGTAGCTTTTAATTAAATATGTTCAGCATATGGACCTTGCTTTCAGGCTATTTTCCTGATGCCAATTGGTCGAAAATGCATGCCCCTTGTAAATACATGTTGGGGGGATAGTGTCACCGTCTGCACAAATTGTGACCATCATGGTGATGTTTTCATGATTTCCATCATGTTGTTGATGCTGAATTTTCTTTTGTGCAGGTCCGAAAACTCGTTGTTTTGTGCCAGTGCCTGGTTGAAAGCCTGTTTCATCAGCAGCCCAAATGCAATCACTTGTGATGTCTTTCTCCTCGATCATTCTTTTGAGTAAACTGAACCATGCCTGGTTTGTGTATGGATTGACAGCCCGACCATGTGCAGTATCAAGGGGGGAACTCCAATACCTCCCTATGTCTTTTGCATTGCGTGTAAGAAACCGATCAGTCCAGTTGTGGCTGACACCACCCTCTGGAAAACCTTGGTCCAAACCAAGTCGAGCATGTAAGATATCATCCACATGTTGCTTGAGAGTTTGATGGTTCAGAGGAAAGCCACAGTTTGCTAGTTCCTGTACATAAGCCACCATATTCTGTTCCTCCTCCTGAGTGAGCCATGCAAAGTTGTCCCTATTGGCTTGTTGGCAACTCTGACTGCCACTGTGCCTTCTTTCCACAGTGTCACGACTGACAACAATGGATTTATCTTTCATCTTGGCCCTCCATTTTGCCTCGATTGCTTTGCAGATCTTTTGTATGCTCTGTTGCTCATTCTTTGGTTTTGCAGCATTTGCATTGCAGCATATAACAGCATCAGCAATGGCATCTTCTTGGTGAGCAGTGGCAATTTGGGACTTCTGTTCCTTGGATTTTGCCCAGCCAACCATGTTTTTTGAATGAGATTAGTGTACAAGAGTTTCTCTATTCATCAGGTGCTTGGAGTCTTTGACATTCCACAAAATTATGAAGCTTTCCCTATTTTAGTATATCTCGCTTCTGAGAGTGTGATAAGATGTGTTTGCCGAGGCTCTTCCTCCCTCAAACCGGCATTGCCCTGGCACAAGGCAATGGGCTTTGATGCCATGATAAAGTCCTTAGTGATATTGTATCTACATAATTTCATGTCTTGACATTGCATGTTTGGTGTTTGGTGCTAATTTTCGACTGCAGCTGCCAGAAAGGATGCCTGAAAGCCCATATTCCCTCATCTAAAGAACAAAACACGACTCAGCACTCAAACGAAGCTATTGGCAACATTGGACAATAGTTTTCAGAGGTATATAGCATGTAGTTTAGTGGTACAGGCTTTTTATGGAGGTACAAATTTGAATTGTCGCAACTGCCATGGTTGGCACAACTGCCATGGGATGACTGTAGTATCATGTCTCACAGACCTGCCCTAAACCCCAACATCTGTGGCAGAAGACCTAGGACATCATCTTCTGCAGAATCCAATTTGGAACCACCCACTGCTCTGGCTTCACCAGAATCTTCAGATCTTGATCTTCCATCTGCCAATCATCAAGCAGCTGCACAAAATCTTAGTTAACAATTATTGGGATTGTCCATCCTAAATTGAACTCTATCTCCTACTCCACTCACCACTTTACCACCTCCATTTGGTATTGGAACCTATCCACCACTGTTACCAGCACCAATCATGTCTAACACTTCTAAACACACTGAACTTTGTCTCACCACTCCACCATTGTATAACAGATCTCCTGATAAAGCCCAAAGTTGGCTTACTGCCATCTCCCTCTATCTCCTCATCAACAAGGATGTCTACAATAGTGACAACAAGAAAGTGGGCTTTGCCCTCTCCTTCATGAAAGAAAAAGCTGCTGCCACATGCACAGAAAACTTTCAATAAAAAGCCCTCTCTGGAATCAATCCTAGCCTTGGAACTTTTAAAGATTTCAAGGATCTCTTTGAAAAATTCTTCAAAACACACAATGTAGTCAGCAAATCACTTAATTGGCTATGGACTCAGAGGATTTCCATCTCCAAAGATAAAGATGAATTCACCATATACTCCCCTATGTTGAAACAATACACAGCCGACTTCCAGAACAATGCCATCCTGTCAAACACTGTAGAGGACCATGTCCTCATTGACTTCTTTAGCACTGGAATCCCTACCCAGCTTACAAATTGAATCATGGCTATGGAAAAGGTACCAATGGACATAACCTCATGGTATGACAAAGCAGCTGCATCTCAAATGAGCCAAGGCAATCCAAATGGCCAATTGATGTTCCTGACAAACCTTTTTCAGACCTCCACCTATTTCTATGCTGAAACCCAAAGACTCCAATGCCATGGACGTTGATGTCACAACCATGGTAAAATCCAAGAAACTCATGGAAGAAGAAAGGGAACATTGTCACACCAATAACCTCTGCTTCAAATGCCAAAAGGGGGGACATTCCAGCTGTCAATGCAGAGTCCAATTCATTAATAGACAACCACAAAAAGTCCAAGTAACTGAAGAACCCACTGTGTCCATTCAAAAGGTAGATGACACTCCAGATCTCATTGAAGATGAGAATTCTTCCACGGTTGCCATTATCAACTGGAATGTTTAGATAGGGGAACTGAGTCTACACAGAACTCCTCCAAATATATACACACTGTAAAAACCTGCTCCCCAAAATTAATGATATTTCCTCTTCAAGTCATTGAACCTTCATGTACCCTCAAAAACATAGAAACTTGAGTGCTCCTTGATACAGGAGCAGACATCAATTGCATTGACTGGCAATTTGCCAGAAAACACAAATTCCTGCTCATCTGCCTTGACCAACCAATTCCAATATGGAATATAGACAGAACCTCCAACAAGATGGGAGGAATATTCTTTTCCTGCCAACTCTTCACCAACATTGATGGGATTACTCAAGAATCTCTGTTCCATGTCATGCACTGTGGATCCCAAAACCTCATCTTGGGGATGCCATGGTTCCAAAAAACCAATCCCATCATCAATTGAGAGAATCAAACCCTGGCCATTGATGAATCAAGAGACAAGTCAAAAACCCTTCTTCGACAACACAACATGAAAACTACAGAACATCATAAAATGCTCCTCAACCTAAATTCAGTAAAAACAAAATCCCCTTGACACACCTTGATTAACACCATCACTGATGGATGACTCTTTGAATACCTTCAAAATGAACAACTGTTGGATTTTTGTACTAAATTGAAAGCTCAAGCAGACATATACTGGCTAACATGGTGTGGATCCAGATTCCTTTCCCCCCTCACACACCAGGATTTTGTCAACAGAGTCAACATCACAACTGAGCTAAACATCAATGCCCATGCCAACAAACCTGCACCAACATTATCCCCAAAATACACTCAATTTGCCAAGGTACAGTATTTGCAAAAAAGGCAACCAACCATTTATCCCTATCTAGATCCTATGACCATAAGATCAATCTTGATGAGTCCTTTGTTCCAAAAGTAGCCAAAGTATACCCACTATCCATTGAAGAACAAAAAACTATGCAGGGATTCCTTAAAGAAAACTTAGATGCTGGGAAGATTCAACCTTCCAACTCTCCTCAGGCATCTCCATTCTTCTTTGTAAAAAAAAAGGATGGCAAACTCCGCCCCTGCCAAGACTACCAATACATCAATGAACACACTATCTGGGACACATACCCACTATCCCTCATCTCTGACCTTATGGACAAAATCAAGGATGCCAAAGTGTTTACCAAGTTTGATGTATGATGAGAGTATAACAACATCCGAGTCAAAGACAGTCATCAATGGAAAGCAGCCTTCATCACTTACAAAGGCCTTTTTAAACCAATGGTAATGTTCTTCAGACTTACCAACTCCCCACCTACTTTCCAGTGGTTTATGAACAACTTGTTCTGAGACTTGATCACTGAAGGATGGCTCATCATCTATATGGATAACCTTCTGATTTTCTCTCCTGATGAAACTACTCATACAGAACAAACCAAACAGGTCCTTCAAAAGATGGAAGAACTTGACCTCCATCTAAAACTAGAAAAGTACACCTTCACCACCAATCAAGTCAAATATTTAGGGATGATCCTCAAACCCAGCCAATTAACCATGGATCCTGTCAAGTTAGATGGGGTTGCATTCTGGCCTACCCCTACCATGGTTAAAGAAGTCAGATCTTTCCTTGGTTTCACCAACTTCTATAGGAAGTTTATCTCCAATTACTCCATGATTGCTTGCCCCCTCATTGATCTTACTAAACTGTTGACTCTGTGGAACTGGTTGTCAGATTGCCAGAAAGCCTTTGATCTGCTGAAAAAACTATTTCTGTCCAAACCCATACTCCTCCCCAACCTCTCAAAACCTTTTGCTATTGCTGCCAATACATCCACCTTTGCATCTGGTGTAGTGCTCATGCAAATGGATATCAATGGAGATTGGCACTCCTATTCCTATCTTTCCCAGTCTTTTTTTCCAGCAGAATGAAACTACAATATCTTTGACAGAGAACTCCTTGCCATCATCTGCAGCCTCAAAGCATGGTGACATTACCTCCACAGAGCCATCACTCTAATCCAGATCTTCACTGATCATAAAAATCTCACTTATTTCAAAACCCCACAAAAACTCAACAGATAGCAAGCCAGGTGGCTCCTGGACCTCACCAACTTTGACATCAAACTCTTCCATGTCCCCAGAAAATCCCTTACTGGGCCAAACACTCTATCCTGTCAACCTGATTTCCAACCAAGCAACACCAACAATCAGGGAACCATCCTGCTTTCCCCAAACATCTTTGTCTCTGTAGTAGACATGGCCCTCCATACCCACATCTTCAAATTCTCTAAGGACAACCCCTTAGTCCTCAAAAAGCTTCACCTCCAACAGGAGGATATTCCTGCTGCACTCCACTCCCATATGGCTGATTTTCAGTTGACAAATGGTATCCTCACCTACAAAAAACACATTTATGTACCTCCAAATAAGAAACTCTGTCACTCCATCCTACAATGCTACCATGATCACAAACTCACTGGACATCCTGGTATTCTCAAAATCCATCAATTAGTAGCTATGGAATTCTGGTGGTCCAGTCTTGCCACCTATGTCCACCAGTACATCTCAGGCTGTGTGACATGCCAGCAAAACAAAGTCAACACCCATCCTACTGTCCCTCTGCTCTCCCCAATCCCCTCCTTGGCCTCATGGCCATTTCAACAACTCTCCTGTAATCTCATCACCAACCTCCCAGTCTCTAATGGATTCAATTCTCTTCTGGTTGTGGTCAACCATAGCCTTATGAAGGAGGTAATTTTGTGCCCCATCAAAAAAACTGACATTGCTGAAAGGATTGCACATCTCTTTTTCTATAAAGTTTACTCCTGATTCAGCCTTTACAACAAAATTATATCTGACTGAGGTCCACAATTCACCTTCCAATTTGCCAAAGAACTTGGAAAAGTCCTTGGATATGACCTTTCCCTTTCCACCACCTATCACCCCCAATCCAATGGTAAAATGGAAAGAGTCAATCAAGAAATCAAAACATATCTACAGATCTTTGTGGGAAATGAACCTATCTCCTGGTCACAGAAACTCTCCCATGTAGAATTCATACACAATCACCATCCTCACTCCATCACCAACCAATCACCATTCTATCTCATAATGTGATATAAACCCCAAATCCTTCCATCCATTCTTTCCTCATCAAAACTCTCTTCTGTTGATGGTTGCTTCAAAGACTTGACAGCAGTCTGATCAGAAGCCCTGGCCACACACAAATTGGCCAGACAAGTGATGAAAATCCACATCACGAAATCCTACATTTCATTCAAAAAAGAACAAAAGGTATGGCTTGAAGCCCAGAACCTCAAACAGGCTGTGGCCAATCCAAAGTTTGCCCCCAAACAGGAAGGCCCCTTTGAAATCACAAAGATCTTATCACCTATCACCTTCCAACTCTGCCTCCCAAAACACTAGAAAATCCATCCAGTCTTCCATGCCTCCCTCTTATTGCCCTATCACAAAAACACTATCCACAGTCCCAACTTCCAAAAACCACCACCTGACCTTATCACAGGAAGTTGACTCATGGAAACCTGAACAAAACTTAAAACATTCAAGTGCTATCCTAAAATGATTATAAAAGATGACATCCCTCCATCTTCTTTCCTCAGAACTGAAGCACCACCACTTGCAAATGAAATGTCTAATATGTCTGATTTCTACAAATCCTCCTTCACCTCCACTGTCTCCTCTATCTCTGATCCCACAGAACCCACTCATATTGCCAATATCCCCTCTTCCCCCCTTCCTCAATCAGTAATGTCTATTGACACTCCCCTCCATGGGCTAGATGCTCGTGATGGCTTACCCACCAAAGAATATACTATACTTGTACAAGACTTCATCTCCAACCCTCATTTAACCATTCCTATTTTCACTTCTCTTGACCCCAACTCTTCTTTGTTCATCCTTTATTGGGCCTTTTTATAGCTAGAACAATTAAGAATCTTTATCTCCCAAGAAAATTCCCACACCCTAGTTGCCCTCATTAGGAACATCCTACTCAATGTCCATCATAACCTGGCCCATTACCTCTATCAGATGGCATACCAACTTGAGTTTGGAGAATTTCTCAAAGACCTAGACCAGTATCTCAGAGAACTTGGCACCATAAACCACACTCCTGTTGCCTTCCCACTCAGTTCCACTTTATTAACCACCCCATCTGCCTCTTCATCCCCCATCAACCCTACTGAATTCCTTGTTCTTAAGTGAATAGAGAGTCACTGGATAGAAGCCCATGGCAACCTACCCCTTCCTCCCAACCACCCACAATATACCAATGCTTGCTTTCAATGTCGCTGCTTTGGCCACACCAGGGTCCATTACCAATGGTATCAATGCCCTACCTGTCTTAGGTTTGCTTCCAGACATAACCAGCACCAGTGCAGATTGCACCATCCTCCTTCCTACCAATCTCCTACCATTTTTCCATCCACTTCTACTGGGTCTTCCTACTCTTCTAGGTCTGCCTGCATCTCCACCAGAGGACAACCTCCTCATTTCCCTACTTGTGTATCTCCCCCTTTCCCAGTCACTCCTCAACCCCCATCTCCATCTCTTACTCTGGACAATGAAGATGTCATGGATGAAGTGGGACTTGCCAACATTACTGGCTTCCCAGGACATTATAATGTGGACTTCTAAGGACCCTTGTCACTGTCTTAGGAATAAAAAGGGGGTAATGTTACATTTTGTTCCTTCCCTATAGTTTTTCCTTCACTCTTTGTTTTACCTTCACCAAGTCCTTGGTTCAACTCCACTGAGCAATCCCTTTTTCATGATGACTCATCCTAAATGACTCATTGGCTGATTACTCATATATGCTTATCATTTCACTGCTTTGATCACTTATTAGTCATCTTTCCCATGCCTGCCCTAGAGTAGTCCTAGTTATATATAAACCCAGTGATCCTCTTGTACTTTTCCTCACTCTTGTCTTTTCTGTACTTCTGTAGCAATCTACTCTTGCTCTCCAGTCTCTAGTCCCACTCTTAAGTGGACTACTCAAGGATAACCAGCCCCTTCTCCGGTGGTAACCACTCTACACTTCTGGACATTATCTTGGTAGCTCTCTGTCTCCATTAGGGAGAACCTCTGTTGGTATACCAAAATCTTAAAAGTGCTTACTTAAGCCACTCTTGTCAGTCTCCCCAAGACATTTTCTGATAAACTCTTTGTCATCTAACAGGACTATGCTTGGTCCTACCCAGGTCAAGCATAACACCAGTCACAACACTTTGGGGCAAATGCTACTACATCACATTTACAGACAATCATTTGCAACTCACTTACATGTATATGCTCTGGCAGAAGAGTGAGACCTTCACATTGTACCAGAAATTCAAGGCCTGGTTGGACTGCCAACTCATTGCAAAGATATGCCTGTTGTACTCAGACCACAAGGGTGAGTACCAAGGAAAGGAATTCATTGCTTGCCTGCAGCACCAGGGAACCATGCAGCATTTCACCACACATGATATCCCACAACATAACAGAGTTGCTGAACACCTCAATCAAACAATCCTCAAATGGGTACATGCACTGTTACATGTGAGCAGTCTGTCCAAGTTTCTATGGGGTGAAGTGGCAAGGCATGTTATTTGGCTGAAGAACAGGACACCTACCAAGGTCCTAGGTGGCCTAACCCCCTATGAAGTCACTTTTGGGCAAAAACTGGACTTAAGCTGAGTGTGCAAATGGAACAGTGAAGTCTATGTGCAAAAGAGTGCATGGACAAAATCAATGCACATGTTGACAAAGTTAGGTGGATGGGCATTTATGACCAGTCAGAAAATGCTTACTGGGTCTACTGGCCAATGAAATAAATTGTCACTGTCGAATGCAATGTGTACTGGAGACCAGTGTGGCACAATATTGAGGGAGAGGAAGAAGCAACATACCCAAGTGATGTCATGCATGCATACATACCCACAGTCCAACAGGTACCAGTGGCACCCCATGTTCTGCCTGTCACAGTGCCATCCATTCCTGATCCTATGCCACCTATTTCCTTTTCAAGCCCCATTAGTCAGCCATGCCTGAAATGTGTCTGTCAGCCTAGCCAATGCATCCTCAATATCATCAACAGAAAAGCTGCTGATGCAACCCCACTGCATGGAGTCCAGCTCCCAAGTCCTGTTGCTGATGCACCCAAACAGGACAGTGGCCCCCCAACAGCATGATGAATATTAATAGGAGAAATCTTGGATGGATGACCACCAGTGGTCTTCTGAAGGTCTGGGCACTCATGAAATGATAGCCCTGATATATTAGCACATCAAACACCAAGCTGGGTGGTAATAATATGAGCTGAGTGGCCAGCATCAAGTCAAGCAAGGATAGTAGGCTTTTGATCAGCTATGAGAGATTGCATGGTGATGGAAGTCAAGAATAAGGATGTTTGACACTCAGACATACTATTTACATATGTATCTTTGTTTGTGACACCAACAGAGCTAAATATAGCTTTATTTGATAGTTATTTCAATCTCCAAATAAAAAGTGACAAAATTGGCCCAATGAGGTGTCCATTTTGTAATGGTCATATCTTGGCAGCATGTGAATGTAATTACATGATGTAAGGGGCGAAGTTGTAGCCAAGAGTCCATAATACAATATGTTCCACCAAAGTGATGTCTAATTCATTCATATGATTGCAGTGTACTTCATGCATTGGATTTGAATCAAACATTGGGCCAGTTTTGGGAGTCACTGTAGCTCTTGCCACATGCCTTGACCTTGAGCTCCATCAGATCAACATCAAGGGAGTGTACCTAAATGATGAACTACAAGACAATGAACATATCTACATGCAGCAACTGCCCAGATACACCAATCCAAATCACCTGTGCCATGTTTGTCACTTATGCAAGATATTGTATAGCCTCAAACAGAGTGGCCATCATTGGTACCAGAAGCTAGTTGAGATAATTGTCAGGTATCTGAGCTTCAAGCAGTGTGAAGTCAATCAAGCAATATTTGTCAAGCAAACAAAAGGGTTGGTCATTATCATAGTGGTACATGTTGACAACTGTACAATAGCTGCCACCACCCTAACGCTCATCATTGAGTTGAAGAAGCAGATATGTGAGCATATTGAGATCACAGACCTCAGTGAGCTCCACTGGTTGTTGGGTATCAAGGTTATCCACAACTGCAAGGAACAAACAATTGTGTTGTCCCAACACTCATATTTAGAGTCCATCACACATCATTTTGGATTCAACAAACTCAAGCCAGTGTCCACCCCCATGGAGCCCCATGTCAAACTTAGTACTGCCCAATCCCCATCTACTGGCACTGAATATGCTGCTATGCAGTACATCCCATATCACAAAGCCATTGGATCACTCATGTATGCCACATTGGGCATCCAACCAGATATTTCATATGCTGTATCAACCATCTCACACTTCAGCAGCAATCCAGGCATGGCCCACTGGGATGCCATTTGCAGGATATACAGGTACCTAATCAGAACAATGAACCTACAGCTAACATATGGAGGAACTAAGAAACCATTGAAAGGATATATGGACATGGATGGTAGTATGGCTGAGGATAGGAAGGCCATATCAGGCTATGCATTTTTGATCAATGGAGAAGCTGTATCTTGGGCATCAAAGAAGTAGGAAATCATATCATTGTTGACCACTGAAAGCAAGTATGTCACAGTGATGCATGCAACCAAGGAAGCACTATGGCTGCACTCATTTATAGGCAAAGTTTTCATTCCAGATGATGCCCCCACTACCTTGTTTTCAGACAATCAGTCTGTGATTGTACTCACCAAGGGCCACCAGTATCACATGCATACTAAACATATTGACATACACTTCCACTTCATATACTGGGTAATCAATGACAGCAAAATTTGACTTGTATTCTGTCCTACCAACAACATGATAGCAGACATGCTCACCAAGGCCCTTCCCTCTCTGAAGGTCAAGCATTTTGCTGTTGAACTAGGGCTGTGCATAGCTTGAGTGGGAGTGTTGGAATTAGCAAGTGCACACACAGCTGCAAGTGCACCAATGCTGTTGATCACTGGATGCATGCATGGTCCATACAATACATTCCCTGCTTACTTACAGACCACATGGACATTCCATTCTCCATACCATATACTTTAATCTCTCTGCATACCTGTATACATTGCTAACATGGATCTCACATATGATCCTTTATCTCCTTTCTTCAATACAATAGTAATTTACTATATATAAGATGTATCTCTTCAACCTGGCAGACTGTTACATTTTATTCTTTCTTTGCCCCTTATTCTTTTCCTTGCACTTGTCTTTTCACACAATACTTAGCTAACCTTCAGACTTCACATGATCCCGATTACTCATCAGTGATCTCCTTGTTTCATCTTTGCTTCTCTTTGATCCCCATTCTACTATAGACTCCAATCTTCCCATGGTCATCTCTGTGGTCTTCTCATCTTCTCTTCCATTCTACTATGCTTCTTCGTCACATCGCTTCTATCTCACAGAACCATGTGGCTCTCCGCATTCCTTGCTTCTCCTGTCTTATCTCTGACTCATAGATACTTCCCTGCCAACCCTATAGTTGGTCCGTGCATGCTTCCCAGTAGTATATATAGTAGACACTCTCACGTACTTAGTCCCCATCTTGATCTTTCCTGACTATCTTCCTCTTGTATCTCGAACCTTGATCTTTCCTGGCGATTCCCCTCTTGTATCTAGATCTCTCCTGGTCATCTCTAGTAATCCACTGAGTCACCCAGCTTCTAGTCCCTCCAGTCATCTCCCTAAGTTTCCAGACAAGTCCTAGCTATTTCACTATAGTCTAGGCTACGACTATACATTGTTGTATCCAGGAACATCCAGCCAAATCAGGACTATGTTTGGTCCCACCCGGAACAAACATAACACAGACCTCAGTCCATTCTCCTGCATGTGACTGAGGTGAGCCCTTCATGCTGAATACCTTTACTTACTCAAGCTAACTGTACATAGCTTGTTATCTCTCAATAGGTGAATATTATGAGTCCATTCTCCTGCATGTGACTGAGCTTGTTATCTCTTGATAGCTGTGTGCTAGATTAACCTGTCATGCTCTTTTTCTAATATCAGTAGCTTGACATCTACTGAGATTCTCATAGTTCCTAGCTTAGACCTCTGCCAAGCAATTCCAACCTCACAATAGTAACCTGCAGGATACTTGTAGTCACTAAGTATCCTAAGGTAGCTACTAGTGCGATGTAACTATTGCTTATGTAAGCCTGAAAGCGTATGTAATCGAATATTCCAACAGATGAGTCGACCATGCCAGTAGATTGCACGGATGCGATGGTCGAGTCGGATAGCAGCGAGTGTTGGAATACTTAGATGATTACCTACGCTTATTCGCTTACATAAGCAACTACTTACATCGGACGCTACTGTAGTTCTTACCTTAGTGACTACTTTACTAGGGTATTCTACAGCGAGGGCCCATGAATGGAGTCAGCAATCGACGAAGACATACCTTTTCATGGGCAGGAGAATGCACAATGCGAAATGAAGCATCCGGACAGTTGTACAAATCGTAACAACAAGGACTGTACGCCGAACCTAGTTAATAAGGTGCAGGACCATATGGAGGCGACAGAGGTGTTGCAAGGTGGTACGCACGATACGGACGACGTTGAGGGGCGCCGAGAGGTCCATGGCGGCAGTAGAGACGGTCGACAAGGTGGCAACGACGGCGCAACGAATGGCGCTACCAGCGAGTCATGTCGACTCGACCTGACATCGTTAGCTACAAGACGGACGAGTCAGCGTCCAGGACGACTAGAAAACAGTCCAGTGGACTTACCTGGACCGCCAGAACCCGCAGATGCCGCGAACCGCACGAGAAAACCCCCAAGCGTCGAGCTCGAGGGGGAGGGATGGAAGTTAGCGAGCACCAACGAGAGACCTACCAGCATCGAGGCGGACGCGTCTGAAGCGTCAGGACACACAGAGGACACTATGAAGCGACCAAAGGACCTGTTACACACGTCAGAATGTGAATGCGAGCGGTTAGAGCTACCAGACAAAGGGTACTCACCAGAGGAGGTCCAGGTCGAGCAGGGCAACAAATAAGGCGAAGCGGACGCAAGGGGATGGCAGAAGAAACTGCGGTACGCGTCAGAACGCAAATGCGAACTCTTGGAGCGCCAGGGGGAGGAAGACTTACCATGGAGAGCTCGAGACGAGCTGGACGACCTGGGAGGCGAAGCTGTCGCATGGATGGACACAGGAAGGTACCAGGCACCTCCAAGACACGACAGTAACGACACCGGCGACGGAACGAGTGCCCCAGATTGAGATATAGGACCAGGAGGCTACCTGGGCGAGCAGAAGGCGCCAAGAGCGGTCGAGCGCAATTGGAAGCACATGAACGATTGTGAAGGTGCCAAATACCATGGTGATCGACTGCGGAAGGATGGCGTAGCTAGTGTCGCATGCCGCGACTCGAAACGAGTCGAAACAAGGGCACTAGCTGACAACCAGTCAAGTCGGCGCAAAGCGCATTATAGCGTACGTACCTAGGCCATCCAAACCGCTTCTAAGCGACCACAGACAACATACAGAGCACCAGAACCCACCGCGTCGCCGAGGACAACTAAAAACGCGACCTAGAAAGGGTTAGAAGCAGTAGGTGGACTCACTTAGCGATCGGACCGCGTCAAGGCCATATCTTGTTGAATTAGCAAGCACGCACGCAGCCACAGCCACGACCGGCCCGAGTAATCGCCGGTGCGCGCGTGAGCCAACGCGCTCCATTCCCCGCGTATTGCAGACCGTATGGACCATTCCATTCTACCTACCGCGTACTTACCATTTATCGTATACCTGTGTCTCGCGTACACGGAGCTCCTGATAATCCCTTTTAGCTAGTATGGATTTCTTTCGTATATAAGATGTACCTTTTCGTACTCGAACGCCTCAGTCTGTTGCATCACGCGCACGACTGAGGTGAGTTACTAACCCTTTACATTACCTACTTGATACTTACTCGTACCTATCTGTTCGTACTAGGTGAATATATAGTCCGTTGCATCACGCGCACGACTGAGCTGTTCGTACTAGTCGCGCGCCCCTATTCGATCAAGTGCACATTTCCTTCATATCTGGCATATCTGACCCATTGTACATGTTGTACATGGACAATATATGATTGTGAAGCGATCCCAAGACGTGAAATGCGAGAATGGCGGCACCAGCGACGATCGAGGACAACCGCGCGCACAGCAGCAAGAGTGCTACAATAGCCGAGTCGCGACTTGCCATATCGGGTAATCGCTTGAGCGCGGCATTGTGACCACCTCACGGACACGAAACAGACACGAAACATCATCATTTATGGACAATTTTTACTCAGGTATTCATATTCTTTGTTATTTCCCTCCTTATTTTAGCAAGCATTCACCTTGCCAGGGTTTCAGCTTGAAGTGGAGTGTTGGAATTATTGATTACCTACGCCAGTTTGCTTACATAAGCTAATAGCTACATCGCACTAGTGGCTACCTTAGGGTACTTAGTGACTACAAGTATCCTGCAGTCTAACAGACTTGCCTCGTGATTGTGGTGGCAAGGGAATGAATGCTGTGGTCTGAAGGAATGCTGAGCTGCATGAAGCCGATCAAGGGGAAGGAATGCTAAGAGCAAGCCGATCGGAAAGGCGGAATGTCGATCGGGAAGAAGGAATGCTAGGATCAGCTTACACTTGCCTGAAGAGGAAACATGTTCTTTTGCAAGAACAGGTCCGCTCGCGTGCGAATCGCGAGCTGGACGCGATCCTGAGAGCTACCGGACGTACATGGGGGCTTGCGGATACGCTTGGAAATGGCATCGTGAGAGGCAAAGTCGTCGAGGATGCGTTTGCGGGCGGCGCTGGTTGGTGAGCGTTTTGAGCTCTGATTAGTTGGTCACTCCATAAATTCCGAGAGAATTACCTCAGGGATGTCCTAACCATATTGACAAACGGCAAGGTCATGTCCAACTCAAACCAAGCCCATCCACATGATGAAGTCATTAGCACAGGACATGGAAAAGCCCTCATTTAGTGACCATCTCCCCTCACTATTTATTCGGCTGCTCCTAGTGACAAGGTGTTCCACCCGTCTCTCCATCCAATACAGTACAACCAGTAACTCCAGCAATCGAACTGAAACACAAAGATGTCTCCTCCGACTGACCTCGAAGAAGTCGTGAACGACGAAGTCAAGTACGTGCTCAATCTAAACCCTCATAGATCCATTACTGAGCTCCTATGCCTTCTTAGAGAATGGCATTTCCGTGAGCTCATCGATGCATACACCAATTGTTTCTAACACGAGCATTGGTGATATGTAGACATTTATTTTTCTGGGAACAATGCTGCGCAGCATCATGCTGCTATTGAGCTGCGTGATGCTGTCTTGCGTCTCAGGCGCGACGGTGCATTTGTAGCCGTCCCTCTTTTCCGCGTCTACCCGTATCCGATGGGCCCACATCCTACTGGTGAGTGACTTTGGTGCGCATTCCAAAGAATTTCGGGCTGCAGTGAACTGAGATCAGGCTCCTATGAGATATGGGTTCCCTCCGCGTCGTTCGCGTCTGTGTTCTCGTATCTCTGTCAGCACAGAGGCGAACTTAGGTGAGGGCGTGTCTGAGAAGTTCGTTTTCATTGATTTCCCTTACGAAATGAAGTGTCCTTGTTCATCCTTTGACACGCGAACAGGTTGGTTTCCGCTTAATTCCATTGAAGCGACCGAGTTGACTCAGGAAACCTGATGCCTATAGATAGAGTATGGCTTCTTCTCAGACAACGAAACTGCTTGCTCATTTATTGTGCTACGCTTAGGGACCACAAAACTCGCACAGCATGGATTGGTCCTCCATTACCCCTTGATGTTTCCAATCTTCCCGTCCTGTCCGATGAAATACCCTTGCAGTATCCTAGCCTCAGTGAGTGCTCGCCGCATCAGTCTGATTGTTCCCGAACCATCTTTGCAGAGCTCGGGTACTCTGCGCCCAAATCTGATTACACCCTCGAAGATCGGCGTCGGATCGGCGCTGACGTCGAGCAGGTTTTGAGAGGAGAAAAGGAGGCTGCACGCGCGCCTTTGAATTAAGGTCAAATCGTTGATGCAAGTCGTCCGAGGCACCGAGGACGATGACAAGCGCAGACGCCCTTTACTGACGTGATGTGGTGTTTTTAAGTTGCTTCAACGGTGTACTGGTATTGTCCATAATTATATGCTTGCCTTCCTGAGTCGATGAAATCGTACTCGTCCGAGTCTTGTTTCACCTAGAGGATGCTTACGACCCGCCTAGCAGTCGAACAAAGTCAGGGGCTGGGCCCTGGAGCTCCTGGTCACTCATTACTGTGACCCCTTCAAGGTCGATTCGCATGGAGAAACGCTTCTTCACATTGCCATCCGACGATGGCATATCTCCGAGTCTGTCACACACTATTTCCTCACCGTCACGATAACCTCTGGCGGGATAGTTGGAGATGGTTAGCTTTCCTCGTCTGGCAAGGAGCTAGCGTCTACGCAACACGATCGAATGGCGAGTCTATTTTATACGCAGCGACAGCCAGTCACTTTTTCTGTCCATGTTCTGGAGGAAGATGTCTATCCTGAACAATCGCCGCGCGAGGTCGGAGAGTTCTGACCTCCCCCTAATAAAGCGCACTAGAAACTCATAAATGATATCTTCTTATGCTCCCAGTCAGACAAATCTATGTTCTACTATTCTCCATTATAAAGTTCCTCCATTAACCTAGCCTTTGCACGTATTACATGGTGACACTACGAAGTATCATGGTGACCATATTATCGCTCGTCGCTCTGAATCCGACACGCATTCATCAGGATACTAGCTTCACAGACGCGGCCGAGTCAGTCAAGCTGTTTATGACATGCAGCTAGCTCCGATGACTGACCCTGCCCCGTTGATCAACCACTGGAGAGAGGACGAGAGAACTTTATCATACAATGTGGACGCTTGATCCATTTCGCGAATTCCACGCATGTCTGGAAGTAGCCATCGTCTAAGTTACTGTCAGCTATCTCCAAGTGATCTGGCTGTAGAAATATGCACTATAGATGGCACGCGGCTGTCGAGGGACAACATTCTCAGTCGCGTGCGTTACAACGGACTATATTGGGTATTTACCTATCGAGGGACAGCAAACTACATATGGTCAGCTCGAGTAGGTAACAACTACGGTATGAGAAAGCTCACCTCAGTCGCGTGCGTTACAACGGACTGAGGTGTTCTAACACGAACGGTACAAACTATATACGAAAATTGCTACTGTGTCCGACTAAGGGGTAAAGGGTCACAGTAAGGGCTGGATCAGCAATCTGGAAGAATGAATATACGCGATACGGGTGAAAAGAATGTCCATACGATGGTAGGTACGCGGGCGATGTCCCTTGTCGGGCCCTGCGTGCGTCGGTGTCGTGGCTGTGGCTGCGCACGCGCTTGCTAATCCCGACACTGGCAAGTCAGAAAAGATCGGTCGGTTCATCATCCATTGGCAATTCGCGCTGACGCATAGCCACTTTTTCTTTTCTCCGTCTCGCTCGATGCAGGACGGTCTTGTCAATGTTGCATGTACTCCAATTACAGCCAACGTTGCCTAAATTTGATATCAGATACTACCAAGTCCATGTTGCACTCTCTATCTTGCTCGCATTTGGATATCTTACGAATCGCTGTGGTACTAGACCGATATGATGTGACTTTGATACTTATTGTAGAAAATAATCAGATGTACACCGTTCGCTTTCACTAGCAGGCTACCAACCGTATTTGCAATTGGTTCGTCCACATGCCGGATATCCGCGTAGCGAGTTGTTCAATCTGGACGTGTGTCAGACAATGATAGAGAACTAGCTCTTGGAGTGCGCAAATAACTCACTGGACTCGAGTCAGGCCGATTTCAAGTTGTAGTGACTCTCCTCTGCAGCTGTCGCTATATACTGACATCCCTGACATGAACTCGCTCTGGGGGAGCTGTCTGTTGGAGATCCAGCTTTCTGCCACGTACGCTTACTAGCATATATAAGCTAGAGTATAACAAGGCTCACCTCGTGCATCACTTTTCGAGTCTACGTGTTTGACAGGGTACAGATATATTCGGTTCGAACTTCCCCAAAGTCTAACATTGCCTTCCCTTCCATTCAGCTAAGGCTCGTGGGAGGGCTTGCTACTATACTGTTCTGCGGGTAGCCATGAGGGGACGTGCACCCAGCAACTGGTATCACTATGTTGCACCGAGGTAACTGTTGAATTAGCGAGCGCGCACGCAGCCACAGTCACGACCGGCCCGAGCAATCACCGGTGCGCGCGTGAGCCAACACGTTCCATTCCCCACATTTGCAGACCGTATGGACACTTTCATTCTTTCGTACCACGTACTTTCATTTTCCTATATACCTGTGTTCATTGCTGACATGGATCTCATCTATGATCCTTTATCCTCATTGATTGATACAATAGCAACTTATCGTACATCAGTAGTACCTTTCGACATGGAACACCTCAGTCCGTTGTACCACATGCGACTGAGGTGAGCCATTCATATCCATAGTGTTACCTACTCAAACTAACCTGTAGATAGTGTTCCTGTTAGGTTAATTAATACAGTCTGTACCATGTGGCACCCTTACCAGGACTCCAACACAGAGAAGACACCAAAGAAGCAAAACTATGAGCACAAGACCCCAACCAACCCAACAACAACAATTCCCCCACTCCCTGGAAGCTTCAACCAGAGCCCAGGCCCTGAAACAACCTTGGGCCCAGGACGGAACACACACTCTGGGGCCTTAGCAGCCAGGCTCCCAACACCCTTCAGCCAAACAAAAAACCAACAACAACAGCAACCCAGCAACCCACCACCCAACCAAAATGCCACCCTGCAAAGCAAAGAGAACAGCTATAGGGTCAATACAGCCGAAGACGGTCAATGCTACTTAGAGAACAAAGCCCTTTGCCAAATAGGACAAAACTTCTCACCCGAACACATAGCTGACATCCTCTTCCACATTAGCCAGCTACCAAAAATCCCTCTCCCAGCAATTGAGGCCATCCAGGCAGCTGGCCTCCTCTTACGTGAGAACATCCAATCCAAAACTGCTGCTGAACTCATTACCAACATCTAGGACTCAGTAGTGCAAGCAGTATCCAACCACATGACCAAATCCATCGCCGACCACACTGCCAAAGTCATGCAAGCTGTGACGTTAAGGGCACTCTTTATACTCAAGACTTCTCTTGCTAAACTCTGGAAGGTACTCATGAAGAGACTCAACGTCCAGAGAATAGGGATTGGGCAATTATCACAAGATGAGCAAAGTAGTGCGTTGATTCAATGTAGAACTAGCTAAAGTACATGAGAACGGTTCCAGAGTCTTTCTTATAGTACTATTTAGAGTGGAGAGTCAAGAGGAATAAACAATGGTCAATCACTGCACAGACCAAGTTACTAAAAGAAGTCAATCAAGCCAGAACATTGGACTTGAACCAACAAAGGTAAAGGCTTGGCAACTATGGTAAGATCAGAACACGCACCATGTGAGAGAACATTGTAGGAGAGTTAGTCCAAATACTGGGCAGTCAGAAAAGAGGAGTTAAGAGAACATTGTCTGCATAGAATATGGCCAGAAAGGAGTCATAAGAAGTGTAGGCGAAAGGAAATGCATGATTATGACAAAAGGAAATGATGAATATGTCATGGTGGATGAGGAAAATTGTAACACAAGCTGCAGACTTGCTCACAGAGCAAGCCAACAAGCTAACCAAACACACCAGCGACAAGCCCAGACCAACAACACCAGCCCAACAAAATGAAGACAATGACATACCACCCACAAACAGAACGCTAACAAAACAACTCAAAGAAATAATCACACAGGCAGAAATCCAAACAGCGCAACTGACCACAGCAACAGCAACACTAATGAAGCTAAGTGACAACCTCCACAGGACACCCACTCACCCCACACAAACAGACCCCATCCCCACAACAAAATTATACGCCCAAGCTGCATCAACCCAAATCCCACCTGAACACACAGAAATCCTAGCTCGCAGTGAAGCCCACCAACAACAATTCACGATAAAATGCAACCCAGAAATGATCAAGGACATGACAGAAAAACACCTGGTCTGCAAAGCAAACTCAGCAATCACCATCAACGACAACCCTGACCCCCCTGAGTGGGTCAAAATCATCAGTGCCAGAAGAATCAAAGAGAACATAGTAACATTCAAGATCAGCACACCAGAAGGGGCAAAATGGGTAAAGGATCCAAAAAACCACAAAGTATTCACATCCACCTTCGACCCTGAATCACGCATTCTGATCAGGACCAACAAACTAATCCTGGAATTCATCCCTGTCAGTCTAGAGGCAACCAACCATGAAGCCATCTGAGAAATTGAAGCCAACTCAGGTCTAACAAGTGGCAGCATCACATCATTCACATAGATCAAAGACCCCACACACCATCACACCAACCAAAAGGTAGCCCATGCAATCATTTGCATCAACAATGACAGAGACGCTGTTACGCCTGATTGTTTCATGATCAGGTGTAGCCCCTCTAGATTGCCTTCCTGGTCATCTGTGGCATCTAGAGGCAAGGAAGGCCTCTGGGTTGATGGGAGGGTCTTGGTGAAGGACGGAGGAAAATAAAGTCGAGGACTAAACTGAGACTGATCTGGGTTTCCTGGGTTCAGACATTTGCTCCAAAAAGAGAGGGAAAACGTCAATGGATTCAAGGAGTTCTGGAAAAGACAATACAAAGCAAAGGGAGATCTAGATTAGGGCTACAGGGTATCTAGCTATGGTTTATATAGCTGTGGGAATGGTGCATGGACCAAGTCAAGGGTAGGCATGGAAGACAAATGACTAAGAGGAATGAGTCAATGGAAATCAAGGAGATCTAAGAATAGAGGGATGAGTTGGAGATGATAGATAGTGATGAAGAATCTATGAGTCAGTGAGAATAAGTGACAAAGAGATTATGAGTCAATGAGAATAGGAGTGAGTCAATGAGATCATGGGATCAAGAAAAGAAGCATCGGATCAAATGGAAGAGAAGAGGATCTATGAATGAAGATGAGTCATAGGTAAGTCAAGGTTCAGAGAGAAAGTGAGGATCAAAGAAGAGAAGCTGAGAAGCAAGGAATAGGATCTGAGTGAGTCATTGGAGTGGCCAATGACAAGCGAGGAATCTATAATCTATGAAGGGATTGGTCTAACCAGTGAAGTCTGAAGTAAGGGGTTAGCCAAGTAAAGGTCTGAAGGTACAGTGTACTTCAAGGGGTCAAAGATAACGTCTCAAGGGTTCAGGAATGTCTATGAAGAAGTGAATGGTCAGTCATCCATGCAGGCCAGGCAGGGAGACGTCTACTGGGAATCTGTGTTCATGAAGAGTCTAGTGTTGTTGGATGTCCGAGTGTTCAAGGAGGGAGGTGAGGAGGAAAAGGAAAATGGTACACTGGGTGTAGGATGTATTGTAACAGACGCCAACATAGCCCTAAAACGAGGTCTTGCGGTGGAGGGAAAAAAGGTAGGAGCATGCAAACAGGATCCAGAACCACAATGGTGCTACAAGTGCCAAAGATTCAGCAAGCCTGGACACATAGCCAAAACATGCC
This sequence comes from Brasilioporus rufonigricans, assembly GCA_038089195.1. Lineage (NCBI taxonomy): Eukaryota > Fungi > Basidiomycota > Agaricomycetes > Boletales > Boletaceae > Brasilioporus > Brasilioporus rufonigricans. The sequence goes on from JBBPKJ010000313.1 coordinate 24,601, forward strand.
CAAATCCAGAAATCTGTGGCCTCTGCGGCAGTCCAGATCACACATCCAACAAGTGCACAATACACGAACAAGAAAATCAATACTGCATCAACTGCAAAAAGAAAGGACATCCATCATGGAACTGGGCATGCCCCAAATTCGCAGCAGAAAAACAAAAACTGAGGATCAAAACTGCAATCACAAAATACTGTTTCTTCTCCACCATCAACGACCCCTCCACCTGGCAACTCAATGCCACCGACCAATGGGCACCAGAACACAATCCACATAACACAACCATGCCCACCCTCCACACAAACCAAACGACAACCCACCCAAACCCCTGCCATTACCCACCCCCAAATCACTACCACCACCACCACTCTCACTCTGCAGCATACAAGCAACCAACCAAAGAAAGTCTCTCCCCCACCATGCAAGAACCCCAAGGCAATGACCTCCAAGGAGTGCCTCAAGCCTCATCTGCCAAACCCAGGAGAAACCCCAACCTCATCCCACTAGGCAGCAGACCCAAAACAATGCAAACACCCCAAGGAAGCCAAGAGAACCTCCTCTACTTCTTCTCAACAGAGGCAAACCAACAGCCCAACAGCACCACCACCACCACCACCCCCATCCGAAGAGATGAAGACCCACCTGAGCCTGAACCCCTAAAAGACCACAACCAACCTCCAACCCCATCCCAATGAACAGTATGCCCATCAGCCCAACCGACTCAACAGCCCCAACCCCCACAAAGAACAACCCAACCCAATGACCCCTGACCCACAACACAACATGCAAACCACAAGTACACATCTGGCAACAAAATCTAAACAAATCAAGCACTGCCCAACAACACATGCTCAGCAACCTCAACCCCAAAACATACGACATTGCAGCAATCCAGGAACCAACCATCAACACCATCAACCTCATGGTCACCAACCCATGATGGAATGTTGTATACCCACCCATGCACAACAAAACGAACGCACCGAAAACTTGATCCATACTATTCATCAACAAAACTCTACCAAAAGAGCAATGGCGAATCATCCCAATACCTCACCCAGACATCACCACAATCAAACTCCTCACAGACAATGGCAACCTCCACATATACAATATTTACAACAACTGCAACAAACAGGAAACGTTGGAGGTAATAACTAACCACTTTGAATAGAAAACCCAATGGGCAACACCCTACCCCCAAGACACGCCTGACAGGATCCTACTAATAGGAGACTTCAACCACCATCACCCCATGTGGGACAACCCCACCAACCACCACCTATTCACCAACAGGAACTTAGACACAGTGACCCCACTCATAGACCTCATGGCCACATACAACCTACAAATGGCACTATCTGTTGGCTTCCCAACCCTTATCACCCACAGCACAGGCAATACCACCTGACCAGACAACATCTTCCATTCATCCAACATCAAGAACATCATAATCAAATGCGACACCACTCCCCAACTATGCCCAATGAAGACCAACCACCTCCCAATTATCACAAAACTCAACCTCACTATAAAGCAAATCCTCCCACCAATGAGACAAAACTACCACAATGTCGACTGGGAAAAATTCAACAAAACTCTCAAGATGCTCACCCATGAAGTGCACATACCCAAAACACCAGTAACATCAATAACAGACGTGAACCACTACCTAACCACATTAAACAGGTGCCCATCCACAACCATAGAACAACACATCCCAGTAGTGTGACTATCCCCATACACCAAGAGATGTTGGTTGAACAAACTGGCTGCCTCCCAGAAGACAGTCACCAAGCTAGAGCGAACAGCACACCAAAAACAACAAGAACTTCTCCACCCCATACACAACAAACTCAAAGCAAAACATGCTGCATTTGCATCAGAACTAGAGAAGACAAAGGTGAACCACTGGAATGACTCCCTCAAATCCATTGACATGCACAACATCTGGCAGGCACACAAGTACCTAGTCAACAAGCCTGCAGACCACATCGTCTCATGGATACAACAACCCACTGACCCAATACCTAACTGCCAGACCAACACCAAAAAAAGCAATCTACTATACAGCACCTTCTTCAAACCAGAACTGCCTGCTGACATGCAACACCCACCCAAAGAATACCCAAAGCCAGTTGCCAAATTCACTAATATCACCACCAACCAGGTGGATAGGGCAATCCAACACTTAGCCCCATTCAAAGCACCCAGACCCAACAGCATTGGCAATGCAGTATTCATCAACTGCAGCAAACTACTCACCCCCCTCATAACTCCGATATTCAGGGCCACATTCACCCACAGCTTCTACTCAACCTAATGGAAACACTCAACCACAATAGTCCTCAAAAAACCAAACCAACCAGACTACTCAGCACCAAAAGCCTACCACCCTATCACCCTCCTAGACACTATGGCCAAAATCCTATCGTCATGCATCGCAGAAGACCTCTCCTACATTGCAGAACACCACAACCTCCTACCCACCAACCACTTTGGAGGCCAACCAGGCCGATCCATGACTGACTCAGTCATGCTACTAACAAAATTCATCCACAACTCCTGGGCACACAAAACAGAGAAGTATACTTCCCTCTTGTTCCTAGACATTAAAGCAGCCTTCCCCAGTATAGTAATAGAACAACTTTTCCACAACATGTGAAAAAGAGGTGTGCCCAAAGAGTACACAGAGTGGTACAGCCATTGGTTGGAAGGCCACACTACCTCTCTCTGCTTTGATGACCACACATCTGACCCCTTCCTCATCTCCATAGGCCTAGACCAAGGATGCCCCCTATCCCCTACTGCCTTTCTGTTCTACAATGCAGACTTAATCAACATTGGTGAAAAGCACAAGGACCAGCTCAGCCTGTGTAATGTTGAGAGCACTTCTATGCTCGAGACTTACACTTTCCTGGACTTTGGGAGGTACTCACAAAGAGACACAACATCCAAAGAGCAGTACTTTCGAAAGGATGAGGCACAAGGAGCACAGTAGTGCGTTAGATAAATGTAGAACTAGTTGAAGTACATGGAGAAGATCTCTAGGTTCTTATATAATACAGCTTATAGCGGAGATTCAAGAAAGACAAACAAGGACCAACCACTGCACAGACCAAGTAACTAAAAGAGGTCAATCAAGCTAGAATGTTGGACTTGAACCAACAAAGGTAAGGCTTGATGACTATGGGGAGATCAGAGCATGCAACGTATGAGAGAATGTTGTAGAAGGATTAGTCCAAGAGTAAGGCGATCAGAAGAGAGGAGTTAAGAGGACATTGTCCGCATAGAATATAACCAGGAAGGAGTCATAGGAAGTATAGGCAAAAGGGAAAGCATGATTGTGACAAAACGAAATGATGAACATATCACGATGAACAAGGAAAATTGTAACATTACCCCTTAAGTAGCCTTGAGCCACCGGTGAAAGTTCACTAATCTCGTTCTGCTCCATCCTCCGGGTTGGGAGAAAGTTCCTCAAGGACAGTAGCGTCCCAGACAAGGCAATCATCCACAGTGTGTCCCAGGTGGTCGCAGTTGCCACAATGTCGGTGGGGGCAGTATTGATCACCATGTCCCCAATGGAGACAGAAAGGGCATTGATTTCGGAGGCAGGATGTAGGTGGGTGTCCGGGTGCCGGGATATGGCAGTGGGGACAGGAGTACGATGGGCAATCAACCTTCCAATATCTGCATTGGTGACAGAGGAGACATTTGTCATTGGTCCTGTCAAGGGGGAAGGGGCGACTTTGGGTTGGGATGGTCTGGAAGGGGGAGGAGAGGACGTTGCCATGGACAGTCTTCCAATGGATGACAAGGTGGTCAGGGTGATCAGGAGAGGGGACATCTAGCGGGACAGCTAAGGTGGGGTCTGGCAAGGGGGTGGATAAGCGTTCGATGAGCAGAGGATGAGGGAGTGGAGAAGGGGAGGTGGGTACACTGGCTAAGGGTCGGGTGGGGATAAGGTCACGTTCCTGGTAGAAGGAGTGTTCGTCTTTGGTGAGAATGTTAAATATAGGAAGAAGAATAGCAGAGAGCCGAGGCGAAGAAGTTGGCAAAGCGGCTATGAACTGATCAAAACCTAGGTCATGTAATAGATCCAGTGCAGTGATCGGGGAAATGGAAAGGGCGGTAACCAAGGAGACATCCAAAACATTATCTACAAATAGAGGTTTCATGGAGGTGTAGGTGTTATAGGCTCGGTGAGTGGTATGGTAGAGGCGTATGGCTGAGATGAGGGGAGTTTGGTCAGCAAATGAAGGTAAATGTTCAATGTCATACATGACACAGGCACTCTCCAGGATCTGGGCATAGAGAATGCGACGAGGTAGTTCTGGGAGGAGGGAGGCTTGGATGGAGAGGGCTAGGAGATTAGATTGAGACATGATTTTGAGGTAAGTCGTGACGACTGTGGTGATGGGAGTAGATTGCGAAGAGAGCTGAGGATACGAAAAGTAGTGAGGCACAGGTGAAGGTGAAGCCAAGTCCCAGACCAACCAAACATAACAACTCTGGTGTTCCGGCGTTACACTCGGGGCACGTCGACCAAGTTTAACAGTATATTCAGACTCCACTTGCATAGAGTCATCATGGCAACAAGAGTCACTCGCTCTCGCTCTCGTGCATTCACTGATGCGCACGATACCCTCCATACTTTTAGCAGTAGCCACAGAGGCCTGGACATCGTCAACCAATTTCGGAGTTTCTTCACTAGATGTACTCCAGGCTCAGCCTCTCAGGCCCCTGCTGTTACAATTTCCCTTGTTTACTGCAACACATTTATCATTTCATTCTGTCATAACCACGCCTTTCCTTTTGCCTATACTTCTTATGACTCTTTTCTGGTCATATTCTATGTGGACAACGTCCTTTTGACTCCTCTCTTCTAACCGCCTTACTTTTGGACTAACTCTTCTACAACGTTCTCTTATACGTTGCGTGCTCTGATCTCTCCATAGTCATCAAGCCTTATCTTTGTTGGTTCGAGTCCAATGTTCTAGCTTGATTGACCTCTTTTAGTTACAGTGACTTCAGAAACCCTTTCCATGTTGACCTTGATTGTGGTATGTAAAGCATACTGCCAGACAGCGCGGGAATTACGCTTAGCTTTGGTGGAGTTATAAATAGTACATACTCTTGGCTATAGGAATGCCCCATATGCCAAATGATTT
>JBBPKJ010000314.1:0-29706 GCA_038089195.1 Brasilioporus rufonigricans
AGGTGTAGAGAACGGAGACGCCGAAAGATAAAGAAACCATTACGTAACACTAACACGTGACGGACGAGCGACGGATGAAGAACAAGAGGATCCAACAATCCAACATCTTGGTGGTCGTTTACGATCTGGATTCTCAAACTAGGACGTGCTGTACCTTTGAACCCTACGTCGTTACCAATGATGAAATCATATTCATTGCGTTCGAGGACACGAAACGCTGATCCAGGGCCCTGGTCAGTCGAGTGGGATCTGGCGGCGCTTCCTGGTGGCGATACGACGTATCGTCCCTCTTGACCTTCGGGATTAAACTAGCAGAGTCGCTTTTACAGATTTACGAACGGGTGCGCAATTACGCTGCTCGGTACTACTGGCTCATCTGTTGTGCTGTTACGCACGGCGTTCGTAATGCGCTAGCAACAACCCCAGCGACGGCTCGAGCTAGAGCGGCTAAACATATCCATGGATCCAGGGACGACTACGACAAACTCGTCATCAGGATTTCCTGCCATTTTACTATCCAAGACGTATATGGCCGTCCAGGCTACGGCCCAAGAATATAGGTATCGTATCGAGATTTCCTCCAGTTCTAATACATTGCGTGATCAACTCATGATATTCACAGGACTTGGTCTCACACCCGAGTCCGCCTTTTTCCCCACTCCCTTTTGGGGGTGGCCCATGGACGATAGAGAACGGCGCACTGTTCTTAGCGCTGTCCCCTGCACGTCAACGTAAAGGTGAATGGTATTACCATTCACCGCGACGCACACTCTTCATCTACTGAATCCGATTCGATGTCCGCCTCAGAGTCGGACGCTCTACACCCGCGTTCCTCCATCACCTTTTCCGGGATCTATGCCACACGAACACGGACCGGGTCAGCACATACCATCAAACGCGAAGAAAATACAACATAGAAACGGCGTGGAGAAGAAGACGACACGAAACACGCTAGGATGGATGAAACCAGAAGTAAAACAAAGACGAGGACATACCGGTAATCTGACGAGATACGCAGTCAACGTCGAACATGCCGCGACAATGAACACTGTCCTTAAACATGCCGCATAGGCATCGCGTGCCTCTCGCTGTAGGGGATTGGGGAGGGTGGTCACGAGGCTCAACGAGTGTCGAATCTCCGTGATGACCTTGGGAGGCAGCTCGTCAATACCACATCCACTAGCACAAGTACTATACCACGCACCTTTTCAGCGTTGGGCGCATGAATGCGTTGACGTAATTCAGTGTCGAGGCGAGATTGGAACACAGCAGAGGCGATGGCAACGCCCGACGTTTGTCCTATACATGCCCGATATATTACCTCCCCAAGATTCCAGTTGCATCGTCAAGCAAGGACTCACCAAGCCCTCTAAATAGCTGTGCGAACGCCGTTCCAAACGCCACCTGGGACTCTACAAAACCACACATTAGCTTTCCTTTGACTTGAACCTCATGCCTCGTTGATGGACAACACGCACCCGACAAGTGTGCTTGCAACGCAACTATCCCAAACAACACATCAGGAACGCGGCGTACACGCATGCTCGAGGACTTACTCAGCACTGTTTGAAACACTACTGCGTTCCCAAACCCGATCGGCACGACACTCAACCACTTTTGCACGAACCCCGAGTCCTCACGTAAAAGGACAAGCGGGATGACTCCGCACAACGGGAGGATGCCAAAAACGAGATTGATGGTTTTATACTTACCCGTGTGGTGGATAAGCCAACTAAAATGTCCGATGAGGCGAAATAAGAAAGGTGAAACAAAGTCGGGATGACTTACCCGGCGAACAACGAGCCGAGACCCATAGCAAGACTGTCCGGAAGTAAATGCAGGCCTATGTGCGACCAAAGCAGAGATACGCGGCAACATCAGTGCTGGCTCACTCCATAATAAAGACGAAACCCACCTGCAATGGCCGCGCTGTCCAAAGACACCGTTTGGAACCACAGCGGGACGAAATACATGACCGAGAAATTGCACACAGACACAAAATAGTTACTCAGCCCGACCAGAAGGGGCACCTTTTCACTCAGGAGACATAGTGGGAGGACAGGTTCCGGCGCAATCATACATTCGATCACAAGGAAGAGAACGAGGAAGACGAAGGAGAGCGTCAACGGGACGATGACTTGGATGTCTGTCCACTATGAAGGACTCGTCAGATAAGAAAACAGGATGCTAGAGTGAAGAAATGGACGTACGAGTAGATCTTCATTGAATTTCATACTGAGCCACGTGAGTGATGACCCGATCTAGTATGAAATGGTCACAAGAGCATAGGGGTCATGCATGTAAACATGCTAACCGTCAAAAAGAGGGTGATGCAACCTCCAAAATCAATTCTGAACACGACTTCCTTTATGCTCTGACCCTGACCCTGCGGAAAGGTTTCAATATCTGTGCATGCCGAGGGGACGGAGATGAAGCACTTACTGGTGTCACATAATACAGCGTATTCGTGATCAAGATCGTCACTAGGACGAAAAGCGGGACCTGACACAAGAATGCGATACGCCATCCAAACCTCCAGCATCGTTAGCGCTTGTCCGAGTAAGCCGATATCAAAGACGAAGAACGACATACAAATCGCTCAAAACACCACCAATTGGTCCACCGAAACCCAGGCCTAACTACATTACGCGGATTAGAACCGTGACAGGACATATATCGGGGACGACTCACGCCCTGGGCGATGTTGGTGAATGCTTGGAGTAATCCACGTTCCTGGATGTTAATTATCATGAATAACAGCCTGCATGGGAATTAATGGGCTTCAACGTACTCGGATATTGTACATGTCTGCCGTCACAATCCTAGGGGTGTGAAGTGCGCATTTGGGTCGTCTAGACGGAGAGAGGGACTTACATGGCGAGTAACTGGACTGCGCCGCCACCAATACCAGCTATCTACGTGACCATATCGACATCAGACGTGCAACACGAGCGTCTCACGGTCCATGTCCTCGGAGAAGAATAGAAAAGTGTACGTACGAATCGCGCAACGGTCAATTCGACCATACCTTTAGATATCCCACAGAGAAGCGTGCCGATGGCAGTCGCGAGTAGAGCGGTTTGACAAGCGACGCGTCTGCCGAGGATGGTACAAAGTCGGCCATAGAGTGGAGTAAAGGTGCAGGTTGAGAGCAGGTAGCTATTGAGGAACGTGATGAGATGATGGATGTGCAATGTTGATGTGTGGAACGCACGAGGTACCTATCCAGCTGGCTTGGTTGGATTCTCTGAACTCGGACGTGATTGAGGGTAGTACTGTGGGTCGCACCCGTCAGCGAGGAATGGGTTTCTATCTGCATCAAGCATCCTACGTGTAGCCACCATCGTCACTGGAGAGGTTCAAGCAGTCAATGAAATGATCACTGCCAACGCCCCATGCGATACCACGTACGATTTAAATTCTGAAACCCGGCGCCCGTCAATGCGAGAGCTACGTGGACCAAGGAGCGACTCACGCAGAGAAAGGTCCCCAACCACAATGCAGCGAGGATGCCATAGCGGGCGGTGCACGATATCTCGTGACATTCGGGGGGTCCGTCTTTGCTCGTCTTAGTTCTTGCAAGAAGTGGAGTGCGTTCTGTTGCATGCGCCGACATGAAGAGTGTCTCGAGAGTGTGTTGAAGCGCAAGGGAAATGTGGTACGATGGTCAGCTGCCGAGGAAGAGGTGAGAAAATGAGGAAAGACCAAGAAGAAATAAGAGAACGGCGACTGTCATTGTGATCGGAATGCATGAGTTGGCCGGTTGTCCGTTGCCCGTTTCAGGTCGGCCGGTGATTAGCAAGGCACCAGTCAACTTAGGCGAGGAAGGGGTGTCCCCTGGTGGGACGCTCGAACCGCACTTCTGTTCGACATTTGATAAAAGGAATCCAAGTTACGCCCTGCATGTGGGCTGAGACTATCGCGTCGGTAGTTTGATCGAAGCGACAAACCACGTCCGACCATGCGGGCATCGCCGGCCGCTCCTCGAAAGCCCCGCCCAGAGATAGCATGGAGATACCCAGGTCAATGTGGTTCGTTCACGTGTGTCAGCGCTCATGAAAGAAATGCATTTGCATCGGGTTATGCCTGAATGGAGATACTGGAATGGAGACGGAGGTGGCACTGGGTCATGCCAGGGGCCCGATCAATCGCCGATGCATCGCGTTCGGTTCGGTGTCGGCCGACAAACACCGGATTGCTATTACAGCTTTCATTATGTAATATTAAAACGTCACACGAACGGCGATTTGAGGGGCCGAAGTACCGACACTGGACTCACTCTGGAATCATCACAGTTCAAAACGACCAGAACTACGACGAGATCCTTCCGTGGTCCGCCGTGCATCGAATCGGTCAGCAGGTATCAAGATGACACTGTGTGCCAGCGAAGATCACTCGAACCAAGATATATTACGTCCTAATGTCGTGCGTTCTGGACCGCATCATTAAGTTGGCTGAAGGGGTCAGGGGGCTTTACGTGTTCCTAAATGGGTCACGACCCCCTATGTATGTGGTCAACTCACCCAGACGCTCCACCACATCATCTCCGTCCCGCGACCCGGATTACACGGTTCTAGTCCCTTCAACCCATCTGTATTCAAGCGAAACTCCGCGTCCACATGCACACAGTTCTTCCCGTCCAGTACCCGCTCCCACAACTTCCCCCAAGACGCTGGCGAGTGAGCGTACCGCGTCCTGGGGTTCACAATCGGAATCAGTACGTAGACAATACAGCAGAGCCGCGCGCTGTGTGACGTACCGGCCCATCGCATCGTCAATGACGCCTTCCTCAGGCTTGGCGACATGCCTACCAAAGATCACCGCTGGTCCGTTTACTTCCGTCACGTCCAACAGTGTCGCGAGGCGACGAGCGATCGCTTCTTGTGTCCCCTCGTCAAAGAGGTGGAAGAGTGAGCCTGCGTAGATGAACTTGGCCCGTCCGCGAAGTTCGTCGAGGCTCCGGACGTTCTTCAGTGGCAGATACGCCTTATCTGCCTGTTGAGGGAACGGACGAAGGGTGATGTCAAAAATGTCCCCGGCAAAGAACGAGATCTGGCAGCAGTCGCCATCACCGTACAGCATGTGACCCAGATCAATAAGGTCGGGTCGTATATCACAGCCGATGACGGATGTAGAAGGGTATCCGGACTGGACGATGTGGCGCAGATCCGTGCCCACTGTCCGTGAATGTGTTACACATATCTAACAAGATAAATGGATGGCCTACTGCAGCAGCCAACATCGAGAAGAAAGGGTGCGTTGTCTCTCCTAGCAATTTGACTTGCTTTGAGGACGTGAGCGAACGCATTGTTTTCAGACATGCGGAGAGAGACATGATGAAATGCGTAAATGCACGGATAGGGATAGATCTGACTGCAATGTTTAGATGTCGGACAAGAATATTATCATTATCATCATAACATACTATGCTCTGAGAGGCAGGCAACAATGAGCGACTCATGGCGAATTGCAATCATAAATGTGAAGGCGCACTTTTTCTGAATATCGAGGACCCGTTTTCTTATCTCGACCTCAGCATCGACAGCTTCTGGGCTCAAATCAAGGATCGCATGAAGTAGGAACTCGAGCTGCTTGTCAGACAATTCAAGAGACCTATCGAGAGGGGGGACCAGGGATTCAAGAGGATGCTGTTCTCGAAGGAAGTAGTCTTTGTCTGTTGACATCTCCGGGCCCGAAAGATGAATCGTGACACATGAGGCATCGACTGACAGAGTCCCGCTCGAGAGTAAAAGATACTTACTAGTCAATCGTCTGTTCATCAGGTATTTTTGCAATCCACGTCAGACCGCCATTCCACAGTTAGGGTTAGTCATGTACCTGAATTCAAAAAGTAGGATCCGGTCCACGACTACTCATAGAATCGGCAACTCAATGAGAGGGCAGAAAGGTTTCTGTCTGCGTTTCTTGACGTTTGTATCGGGGATATGTATCTCAGCCTATTACGTCCGGTACGTGGTGCAGGGAATCCCAGGGTCGCGCTGGGTTGCCCGATTCGGCAACCGTGCACGTGCACCGCGCACAGCGTCCCCTCACACTGACCGACGGAGTGTGCTCGGCCAACGAGCGCGCTCGTTCTCGAGGGTGGGGTGGGCTCTCAACCGGATGGACGGCAGACGGTCAGGCTCACTGACCGGGTAGGTACACAGAGCTGTGGGAAGGAAAAGGTGTAGTTATCCATGTCTGTATGACATATTAGTTGGTATCTACTCGTATTTGATGTCTAGCGATCTCGCACGAATGAAACCGAGCCGTCCCAGGTGGCGAGAACTTGGATCCAACCTCGTTGGGCAACAGGGCATGCCTGATGGGGTCCACGACCAAGCAGCGGGATCCCGAGAGCTGCCGCTCATCCGCACCTCGATTTCGCAGAGCCGTCGCAAGAAAATAAAAATACACACAAAGAGAAAAACGTACAGGGTCAGCCAATCAGCGGGCGAACGTATGGAATCGACCAATCACAGCGTTCCATACCCTTACGTTTTTCGGCGTAAAGCACTTACGCACTTTACTGCACTTTACACCATGTTCCCCCACTTTACGTTCCATTCCGTGCGGGGACACCCTCCTCCGACCATCTGCGCACATTCCCTCGCATGCTAGCCGCATCCCTGTATTTTTTTTTTCAGGATTTATTCGCTCCTCTCTCGCGAGGACCGAGAGCCCGTCGCCGCTCGGCGTGTGTCCTCGAGCGTGTCCGCACAACGAGGGGATTGGGATTAGGTAAGCAGGTCGCGAACGGCAGCGAGCGCCGACGACAGCGCCACGAACTTTGGGCCACGCGAGAGAATCCTGAGTCACGTGCTCGCTTAACGCCTCGGCCAATGGGAAGCCGCACAGCGTGTCAGTTTTCCGACATAAGTTTATGTAACGACCAAGTGTCGATGGGGAGTCATCGATCATCGGTCTCAGACCTTCGGCTAATACTGTGATTGAATAGAACTGAATAGAAAAACTCGCGTAAATGCATTCACTGATGCAGCTCTAAATGAGCAAATCCGAAGCAATCTTACTACGGTAAGTCCCGTCACGGCGGTGTTGTTCTCAGTCAGATTCAGTCCGTAGATGGTCTCGAACTGTGTGTTGGGAAATTCATGTGCAGACTCGAACGAGAAGTACTTGCAAAATATATTACCGGTCCCGTGTGCGTTCTAAACCGTGATCAGAAATCAGGACACTTTACATGTTCCAAAATGAATGACCGTGAGCACAGTATATACTTGCGATCTATCCAAATTCTCACAATCTCTCCAAGGTACGTGATCAACCAACCCAGACGCTCCACCCCATCATCTCCGTACCACGACCCGGATTCCACATCGACTCGTCCGTGTCAGAGAGAAACCCTGCGTCCACATGCACACGATTCTTGCCACCCAGCACCCGCTCCCACAATTTTCCCCAAGACGCTGGCGAGTGCGCGTACCGTGTCCTAGCGATCAGAACCCATATCAGCCCGTTGGTGACACGACAGCAAACACGCGTGATGTTTGACGTACCGGCCCATCGCATCGTCGATGACACTTTCCTCAGGCTTGGCAAGGTGCCTACCAAAGATCACAGCCGGTCCGTTTACTTCCGTCACGTTCAACAGTGTTGCGAGGCGACGAGCGATCGCTTCTTGTGTCCCCTCGTCAAAGAGATGGAAGAGTAAGCCGGCGTAGATGAACTTGACCCGTCCGCGAAGCTCGTTGAGGCTTCGGACGTCCTTCAGGGGCGAACACGCCTTATCCGCTTGCTGAGGGAACGGACCAAGGGTAATGTCAAAGATATCCCCGATGAAGAACGAGATCTGGCAGGTGTTGCGATCACCATACAGTGTGTGACCCAGATCGATAAAGTCGGGTCGTATATCACAGCCGATGATGGATGTAGCAGGGTATCCAGACTGGGCGAGGTAGCGCAAATCTGTGCCCACTGTCCACGATTGTGTTACACATGTCTAACAGGATAAAGGGATGACTTACTGCAACAGCCAATATCGAGAATAACAGGTGCGTTGTCGTTCCCGACACTTTGACCCGCTTTGAGGATGTGTGAGAATGCGTTGTTTTCAGACATAGGGAGAGTGACGTGGTAAAACGAGTGAATGCATGGATATGGATAGATCTGACTATAGCATTTAGAAGTCGGATGAGATTGCTATACATGGCATCATTATCATTGCAACATACTAAGCTCTGAGGAGCAACCAATAATGAGCGACTCATGTGGCGAGCTGCAATCAGAGATAAGACGACGCACTTTTTCTGGACATCGAGGACTCGTTTTCTTATCTCGGTCTCAGCATCGACAGCTTCTGGGCTCAAGTCACGGATCGCATGAAGCAGGAAGTTGAGTTCCTTCTCTGATAACTCGAGAGACCTATCGAGAGCGGGGATCAGAGAGTCAAGAGGATGCTGTTCTCGAAGGAAGTAATCTTCGCTTGTGGACATCTTCTGAGCAATGGATGGCAGCCAACGCACAACCGATGAGGTTTATATGGTTGCGCCATAGTCTGTTCACAAGGTATTTCAGCAATGTTCGTGTGGTCCCTTCCACGGTCATAAGTATATCTAATTTTAAAGTAGGTCAGTGATCTCATCGGCCACTTTGTTCAGCCGAAACTGCGGAAGAAATATTGGAGTTGGCCCAGTTGGGATAATCCTGTCTGCTTTGTGGATCAGATGAGCAACCTCTGCAAGTTTGTCGTCTGGATGTCTACCTCTCATCCACATATCCGTTGGTAGTTGGTACTATGTGCGCATCGCAGGGAAGGCATCGAGACTAGTACAACTTCGAGGAAGATGGATAAATGTCAATGTACAACGATATAGACCGTAGGAAGAAAAACATATAACGAGTCACCCTGTCCATTGAGTTTGACATGCCAGGGGTAATCGATGTCAAGACCTCAGAATAGATTGACAACATACCAGTTCGTGTGAAGCGGATCATACTGTGTACGACGTAACAAAACGAACCACGAATAGGTTCTTCGTGGAGTGAATAGCTTGATAAGGATGCATATGTGTTCTGCAGTTAAGGGTGTATTAGGCCGAATACCAGCTATCATAGGCAATCTACAAGATGAGAGACAGTGCCTTGATATCATCAATGATCCTTTTCATTCCCATGGATTATCCCCGAACGGTCGTCTTTGATCGCAGAGGTTCAGTTTGTAGAGATCAAGGTGAGAGTGACCTATCACGGTTTCCATGCCACTGACTGGAGAAACATCGTCAAATGACCTAGTCTGGGATCATTACGCTGGATAATACGCAAGTGAGCAGCATGATCAGATTTTCCAGGTTGATTCATCCATGTCTTCGGTTTCTTCAGGACTAGCTGGACTGAGAGTGAACTTCGCGTTCCTGTAAAATGTCACACGAGGTCTCTCATCATCATCAGAACCATTCCCACGCTGGTTCACTCGGTCGCGAAAACTTGATCCTTCCTCGAGTCTCCGGGCGAGTTGACTATTACGTATACTTTGCACTTCTAGAATGAACAGAATGCTCTAGTTGACGGCTGCGTCAGGATCACCACAGGTACTTTGACGGACGCGGAGCGCTGGAGCCTAACTTCACATGACATACCAGTGATCACACAACGCAGCCAGGACTATGCACATACGAGTCGAATAATTCTTCCGGGACCTCCCCGCCAGAACCCCAAAACAAGGATGAAGATTTGCGAGTGGTAGCAAGAAGAAGCCGTACTGCCTTCGTCACTGACTGGATTTAGGAATTACTAATGGCGGACAGACACGGTATCCATATCGTGCCGGGCGGTTCTCTAGGCTGTTCAGGTCTACCGCCTCTACTCCGTTATGAGTCTCCATACTACTACTGTTGAACGTGTTCCTCAGTAATACATTATCCCTAGGGAAACTCAAAGACTCGAAAAGGGAGATATCCGCTATTCTGTTATACCCAACGGGGTATCTAGCAGCTTTTTGCAATAATCTCATACCACGATCGCACTACCGAAGATTGATATCGGCCCCAGGGTGTGCAGTGCTGCTACCAACGGATCATTTACTACACAGGCTCAATATTCCGGTACGTTCTGAAACCACACCATGGAAACGCCATCAGACAACATGTTACTGCAGAAGATAAAAGTCCAGCCCTCGACCGACTGGGCGCAGCTCACTTTTCATCCGCAAATTTGAAGCTTCATGTCTATCGTCAAAGGAGTCGCTCTCATCACCGGATCCGCCCAAGGTATTGGGCGTAGCATCGCCCTCCGTCTTGCCAAGGATGGCTTCGACATCGCCTTGAACGACATCTCATCCAAACGTGACCAGCTGCGTGCTGTTGCTGACGATGTCGAGAAGATCGGTCGAAAATCATATTTAGTTACTGCAGATGTAACCGTCGAAGAGGAAGTGAAAGGGATGGTGGAAGTTGTGGTCAAAGGACTCGGTGGCCTGGACGTCGTGAGTACCTCCTTGGATATTCGGACTCTCTAATTATACTCCTCAACAGATGGTAGCGAATGCGGGCGTCGTCCATATGGGGTCCCTAATATCGAGTAGGTTACTACCTAGCTTTCTCATATCTTGCGCTGAAACGATGGTGTAACCTAGCCAAATTAGATGCGTGGGAGCGTGTCATGGCCATTAACGCCCGCGGTCCTTTTTTGTGTTACAAATATGCCGCGGAACAGATGATCAAGCAAGGCCGCGGTGGAAGGATAATTGGCGCCAGCTCTGTTGCGGGGAAACAGGGGCTTCCATTAGGCGCTCCATATTCTGCCAGCAAGTGGGCCGTTATTGGCCTCACGCAGACAGCTGGTGAGGACTAGGTCTTGGTTTCTAGCAAGTTTCTGATCGGAGCAGCTCTGGAACTTGGGCGATATAGCATTACCGTGAATGCCTACGCACCCGGCGTGATTCAAACACCATTGAGTAAGTGTTTGGCATGCTATATGATTATTTTGTTGACTCTATTCGTACAGCCGAGGAGTGGAGTAGCGGAGCTGCGAATGAGGATCCAGAATCCATCAGCTGGATCATGGGTGTAAGCCGTTCTTTCTCTTACTCTTTACTGCATCGATTTTATACTCACGTCACCGTAAAGCACATCTCGAGGAGACCCGTCAAGGCTGAAGGACAACCGGAAGATGTCGCAGGTCTTGTTAGCTACCTTGTCTCGAAGGAGGCGCACTTTGTAACTGGTACGTTCGTTTCCCCGTTACAACAGATATTACCTTAATGACGCTGACTCTCCCAGGGCAATGCGTAAGCTCCAATTTCCATCGTTCTGACTGGTTGAGTGGCTGTATACTGAAATGAATCTTACAGATCGCCGTGGATGGTGGAATGACCATGTCATGAATAATTCATAGATCCGTAGTTCATCGTGGGAGATCTGTTGTATGTTTCGAACCTATGTAAGTAGAAGTTGATGGGGCTGAAGCAAATGCTTTATCGTCTTCCTCCGAGTGTCATTACTCTCAGCGCGTGTCAGTCCAGAGCCAGAAATCCGTGTAACGCATCCCACAGCCAGAGCGTGGCGGGTGGGCGAGCAGAGTAGCGACATTGACCATGCCCCCGTTGTTTGTTTCCTCTTCTGCATCCATGTCCATCGATATGCACCAGTCCAGTTTATTACTATACAGTCATCCAGACAACCACCATTGAATCCAATGAGCCGAACACCTTCGTTGTAACGACTGGATGGGCGGTCCAGGACACCAGGCTACGATGAAGGTTGCAACACCATATTTCAGAGCTAAATTCAATTCGTTCCCCTATCAGCCATACTAAGGAGACGATTGACGCACCTAAATCCAAAGCAATAGAGGGTCAAGCTGGAGTACTGTAGCTTCAAGAGCCACCATTAGGTCACTACGTTTGCCACTGAGCCAGCGCTCGGCGCGGGAAGCTTGAACTTGGGTCCTGGTGTCTCCGTGTCCTGGTGGGATCGTGTCTCGGGGGGTATCTGGTCCGTCAAGGACGGCCAGCCACGTCAATCATCATCACGACTATGCCACTGTGGCAGAAGCAGAGCTTGTTGTCGTCGTGGTCCAGGCAGAGATGGGTTAGCTGTGAGAGCATGGTCGCACTCTCAGGCTGGCTTCCGTGTACGGGCCCACAACTCCACGGCTAGTGAAGATGTCAACCCGACTCCATCAGATGATGATGACGAAGACTCGCCTATCCTGTAGGTCGTACATTCCAGGATCTCCTGAGCAAATGAAAACGCTCGCTCACAAATTTGCCATGTGTCTCTGGCACGGTAGTGGCCGTCAAGCCCGTAGGCTACAGGATGAAAAAAACGCACATGCATACGTCGGTGAGTTCCAACACCGAATCGAGAGCATTCGAGAATAAGTACTAGATTTCGGCAGGGGATGTGCTCTGTACGATGACCATCACAGCCCTCTTGACTGTGTCTGGCAACCGACTCGAAAGACTGTTAATACACATCATTTGGTACGATGCTGTCTCGAACGTGGTGTATCTTTCGCCCACCATTTGCTGGAGGCACGTCCTGAACGAGGCAAGGAACTTGATGTACGTGAACTTATTGTTCTCAGAGATGGATACTGCATGCAGGACGGTAGCCAGTGGAACATCGCAGATGGTTAGATTGTAGTGAACAGATCTCATTTGTGGTGGAAGCGATAACCATGAGGAATTCGAGGAGGGCGATAGAGAGCAGAGCGGGCTGAAGGAGGTCACTCCAGTTTGTATGACACCATACGCTGCAAAGGGTCAAAAGGCTATGACACGATGATGGGTTCAGATACGCACACCATCCAGCTGTCCTCGTTGACACAGATATCTGCGAGACTGTATTACGAACTTGGACCAACTCGGCGGATAGCATGGTGAGCCTGCTGGGTTCGCCGATACGTATCCTATGATTGGATGACGTTGGGCTGAGTGACGCATTGTGATCGAACTCTCCGGCAGACATGAAACCTTGAGCGCTCGTTGCAGCCGCTTCCACTATTAGTATCACTGGCAAGGCAAGAACGTCTGGTGGCAGTGCTAGCGATGTGGAAATCGAAAAAGGAAACAATTGTTGATCGGCCACTGCTGCGCAAGTCCGACTCATCCCCTGGCTTGTGAAACACAGAGTGCCTTGGCGGGCAAGTTTGCCGGCGTCTCTACGAGCACGCAGGGAGGCGGTCAAGAAGCGACCGTCATCAGCTCCCTCTCGACTCTCATCCACCATGAGATTTGGTTCGTGCTTCTCGACTACGGCCGTACTTTTCACATCTTCAACAATACGGACGAGGCTAGAGGTGGTACGGGTGTCGTGTTTCGTTCCGCGACTTAGGGGTTTGATCGTGCATGACAGGTTCGCCCTGGGGGTCGGGTACGTTCTCTGGCGCTACCGGCACCCGCAACCATCCGCTCTCGAGTTGGAGCTTGCCAGGATCCAGGGCCACGGGTTCCGGGCGGCCGTCTCCAGGTTCAAGTTTGATTAATCTCGAGTATCGCACACTCTAGACGCATGAAAAAACATGTGTACGAACATATTATAGCTAATTCGTGGTATAGACGATCCTGAAATGAAAATAAATGGGCTACACAGCATTTTCTGCACGTTCTTTGAACGACATCTACGAAGGCACAATACCGCTTCCGTCGTATCGCGTATCATGTCAGGGTCCTAGGATGGTGGATAAGCTTAGACAGTCCCAGACACGAGTCACTTTTGTGGGCCCCCATGCAAATATGCACGCGCACAGTAATATACTTCGGTTTGAAGAGGTGATTGAGCAGATCAACAAAATAATCTATCCGTGTACATGACGAGGTATACAAGAGAGATACAGTGGAAATACAGACACCCGAATATTCAAAGACCTACGTGAATAAAGGGGACCCACTCGTCGAACGACACCCCACTATCTCGGAGAATCCTAATGGCTTCATGCAACGCTCGCCCAGCCTCCCGAGAATCTGGTCGTGTGCTGTTCCGGAACAGGTGCGCGTAGACGTCCCTTGCCACATCAGGGGCGACCCTATCGCTAATCGACCACATCGTACCAATGACTCCCTGGTAACCAGCAAATAACATTCCCGCTGCGATATGAATGGCCTCGTCCGAGAGACGTTTGTCGCCCTGAGCTGTCTGGCACGCAGAGAGGAAAGCAAGCCCGCCACGGGGGCGTGACAATCCGACAATGTCACCCACCCTCAAGCGGCGCCCATCAGCAAGGCAAAGTCCACTATCTACACCGTCTTGGACTCCATGGCATGCAAAGTGGACCCAGTCCGCTTCCTTCATCAAGGCCATTACCTCCTTAACCGTCCCAATAGAGGATTTCACGAGGGCTGTGCATGATGAAAGCGAATTCCTGATTACCTCTCTGATATGTTTTAGCTCGGTGACCACACCTGGAAGACGTGGTTGGCCATCTGAGGGAGGCTGACAAATGACAAGGAAGTGGAGATTGTTGCCAGGTACCACAACGGAATTAGGTGACAGCTGAAGAATGGCAAGAGAGGGGGTGTATGACGAAACAACGAAGTCGAATACTTTGTGTCCGGGCTGCAAATAGTGCTCATCATAGAGACCTGCCGCATGGATGGGAAGAAATGCGAAGGGGCCAGTTGGACACCAAAAGATGCGTGATAAGTCTCCAGGTACCTGCTCAGAGACAGATGAATGGACGAGCCGTGAACTCAAGTGACATGATAACACACCGAGAAAGCCAAGGCATCCAGGACTGGTTTAACGACACATTTCCACAAAGGGGATAAGATGAATTGCCAAGCGCCACCTTCCCATTTTGCGCTTTGGCCATCCCTTGCGAGACGAACGAAGCTCTTCACTTTGTTCTGAAGATTGACCGACCCCTTGAAAGTGAAATTAGGAAGTGGGACGTGTATTACATGGTCCACATCGGCCAGAACAACTAATGCATCGCAGCGGCTTTCTGCAGCGTTGAGTATGACCACTGGGCCGATGTGTGCTGAAGCACGGAGCTGAGAGAACTGTTTGTGGCCAAGGAATCCCTCGAACCCTGGCAACCTTTGGATCTCCTGGAGGAGTGCGTCTCGCTCGATCGCAAGCGTGCGGTGTTTGTCACCCTCTCGTTGCAAGAATTTGGTTAATTGATGCCATTTAATTTGGACATCTTGCATGAGTGCAGATAATGATTTTTCGCCCATGGCGCTAGCATGCTCTACAGCAGTAGATAGTTCCTGAACTAGGCCCTGAGCCCGTTCGCTGATTGTGAACCAAGATTGTTCGCGAGAAGCACCAGTATTGTCCAATGCGACAGACAGTTCGTGGAGTCTGCGGGCATGATCGGGATAAGCAGAGGACAGCTCTTCATAAGAACTGCGAAGCTGGAACAACTGTCCCCAGATGATCGAGCGTCCTCGTTCAAGCCACTCCACCGCAGTTTCCGGAAGTCCTGCGTCCAGAGCTGCAGCAACTGCCTCCCCCACTACATTGGCACCTTGGGCAAGGTCCTCGTAACGACGTACGAGAGAGAAACCAATCCATGCGAGTTGAGGAAGGAGGTTAATGGCAACTGAATACGCACGGAGGAGACTGCTATGACGTATACAGCGAGCGCACGAAATCCAGTTCTGAGTTGCACAAAATCGAATGGCAACAGGGCCCAAAGGAGTGGAAGCAGCATGGGCATATATGGAAAGAGCATCCTCGAGATCGCTCAGCTCTCCTAGATGATCGAAACGAGTTTTGAAGGCATCGCCGAAGTTGTTAAGACGGCGGGGCCTGTCAGGGTGACCATGAGGAGTCAGGTCAACAGCGTCCTTCTGCGCCGAAATTGCTAGCTCGAGGTCACCAAGGTGTCCAAGGCACTGGAAACGAATGATGAAGGAGTTGCCAAGGTTGTTAAGACGGCGGGGCCTGTCAGGGTGACCTTGAGGAGTCAGGTCAACAGCGTCCTTCTGCGCCGAAATTGCCGACTCGAGGTCATCAAGGTCTCCAAGGCGCTGGAAACGAGTGACGAAGGAGTTGCCGAGGTTGTTAAGACGGCGGGGCCTGTCAGGGTGACCTTGAGGAGTCAGGTCAACAGCGTCCCTCTGCACCAAAATTGCCGATTCGAGGTCACCAAGGTCTCCGAGGCGCTGGAAACAGGTGACGAAGGAGTTGCCAAGGTTGTTGAGAAGGCCAGGCCTGTCAGGGTGACCTTGAGGAGTCAGGTCAAGGGCATCCTTCTGCGCTGAAATTGCTGATTCGAGGTCACCAAGATCTCCAAGGCACTGGAAACGAGTTTTGAAGGAGTTGCCGAGGTTATTAAGACAGGCAGGCTTGTCAGGGTGACCTTGAGGAGTCAGGTCAACGGCATCCCTCTGCGCTGATATTGCCGACTCGAGATCACCAAGGTCTCCAAGGCGCTGGAAACGAGTTTTGAAGGAGTTGCCGAGGTTGTTAAGACAGGCAGGCTTGTCAGGGTGACCTTGAGGAGTCAGGTCAACAGCGTCCTTCTGCGCCGAAATTGCCGACTCAAGGTCTCCAAGATCTCCAAGGCGCTGGAAACGAGTGACGAAGGAGTTGCCGAGGTTGTTAAGACGGCGGGGCCTGTTAGGGTGACCTTGAGGAGTCAGATCAACAGCGTCCCTCTGCGCCGAAATTGCTGACTCAAGGTCACCAAGGTCCCCAAGTCGGTCGAAACGAGTTCTGAAGGAGTTGCCAAGGTTGTTAAGGTAGGCAGGCTTGTCAGCATGATCAAAAGGTGTCAGGCTAACAGCATTACTAAGCGTCAAAATTGCCTCATCGAGGTCAGCCAGCTCTCCAAATGTCTGAATCGATACATTAACCCCACTCCGAGATTGCATAACCCTCCGCAGTAACAGTCATCCCATGCCGACATAGCCCTCACCAATTCCTTCAAAATCTTAATAGCCTGTTCCAGTTCCTCTAGACCGCCAACTCGTTTGAACTGTTCCAACAACTGGATACTTAGAGTCCATGAGACGTCGCTAGTGAAGTGTTTAGTCCAGTCCTGCTCCACCGGAGATTGACCATCCCGTTGCATAGGATCCATCCAGTGTGTGCCATACAGTTGGAGCATGAACTTCGCCACTTGATTTTCATGACTCTCTGCAGGGCTAAGCTCCATTGCCTCATGCAGCAATATTTCAGCTCGTGCTCCCTGGTCCTCGTTCTTCGATCTCCAGAATTGCGTGAAATGCACTGTGGCCAGTTCAATCAACACCCGAGGACGGTCCATGTGGCCCTTGGGACAGGTCCGAAGTACATTGCGGTACAAGCCGAACGGGACCGCAAGGGAGGCATCCAAGTTCCCCATCTGACAGAGGACGAAGTTTGCCATCGCCAGATTCGATTCGGCCGTCGCACGACAGGAATGGTTTACCCGACAAATACTCAGTGCTCGCTGAAAATGCCGGATAGAATCATCCAGGTCTCGTTTTTCGCCACATTTTCGATAACGTGACAGAGCACTGTGGCCCTGGTTTGTTGCCTCTTCCAGCTCGCCTCGTGGCTGTATGGTTGACTATCGACGCATAGCGATTAACGAGGATTGTGTTGACACAGTCGCCCACTCACACAATCACGGTGAATCACCCTGGACGAGGATCCACTTCTCCCACACTTTCGCCGCTCGATAGTCACCGAAATGGATGAACATGGCGACACGACATCTCCATCCTTTGGGATGAACATAAACGCTGTCCTACTGTGAGTACCGAGACCCCTGTGTGTATAAAACTCGGTCACACTCACGAGTTTCCCTTGTACTGCGATCTAATAACTGCTCCATAGTAACCGTCAACCTTCGCAGCTGCTCCCCTGAACCCAACATGGGCTGGAATTCGAATGACGCATAGACCTCGAGACGAATGGTGACCAATAGGTTCGACGGGCTGCAAACTTTATCAGGACTAATCGTGACTGAACATGCAGGATCTTACACTGGAATCGGACCAATCCATTCGACGAGGTCGCAATTTACCAATGAATACTTGTTTTCAGTTCTCCATTCACGACCACTGTGATGTACCACGACGTAAGAGCCAGCAGGGATGCGTCTAAGGCCAAGAGCGACATCTGTAACACGGATACCTACATTGATATTAGCAAATTCGCAAGCTGCGTAGAGAATACGAGTCTCGCACTCGTGATATTCATTTCCTCGTCCTCGTCTGTGTCCATTGCACAGTCTGATAAAGAACGCTCATCTTGCTGCTGCACTCCTAGTCGAGAGGTTTCCTCTTTCTCTTGCACCCGCTTGGAATCAGAATCAGAAACGCCAAGCGTTGGTATGCTGTCCTGCATGATAGGTCAGTTGGCAGACGATGAGCCTGGTCTCGAGACACACTGTCAAGGTACTAGAAGGTGATGTGGTTCGTGGTCGTTTGTCTCTGGTACGCTCACAGCCTTCATCCTGGGTATGAGACAACTCTGGTTCAGCTCGTGGTCGTTTTTTTCCGGTATTCGAATTGCTGGACATGATTGATGAGGCCGGGATACTGAAGTGTCGAAATATGCAGCGAGGACGCACCTGTTTTAAGCCCATGGTCGCTTCTACTCCACAGCAGCGCTGCGGACCACGTTTGATTTTTTTTTAGCTCCTGATAGCAGTGTATGGCAGCAGTGCTTGAAGACAGCATTACGAAGTTTGCGCGTGGTTCTAACGCCGATGTCGTACTTGCACTACGACGAATTTTACATCCTTGCTGTGTTGTGTCGATTCGTCAGCCACTCCGATGGCGTAAGTGACATCACAAATCGACACTTTATCATGGTGGGACAGTGCGGCCGAGTCCGACATTAGTACCGATCGATCGCTTTCCATGGGTCTTACGATCAAGGAAAGCTCAGCAGAGGCATGGGTGCAACCACGCACAACTTATGTACAGCATGCACTGGTACCACCAGGAAATTAATATCAGGAGTCTATGGCTGTAGCACGGGTGGCCTCATGGACGATGGTCCTGTGGTTCCAGAAAATTTATCCACATTGTGAATAAGAATGAAGGTATGTGACAGTTCCTCACGTGCTAGACGCAACGATGACTCTCAGCTCCACTGCGTCATAGGGTTGGTATGTAGTGGGGATAATGAGGCCTGCCATGTGGGACCCATGACCAACCATTAGATGCGAACGGAACTGCCATCATAACCTTCATTTTGCATGAGCGAGCATTGATAACTGCAGATTGTGAATGCTTGCTGATATCGAAGGCAGCCCACTCTGCACTAAAGTGATAGGTAACCTCCAAGCCTAGTGATGGCAACTCTGTGGATATCTGAACTATAGGTCAATCGAACGAGCGATATGCAAGGACGAGCGTACGCACTGAGAGTTGTCCATGCACCTGTATGCGATGCACAGTACTAACATCCCTCGCGACTACCAGGCTTCAAAGGCAGAGAATTAAAAAGAATAAAGGGCAAGGCGAGCAGTGCATTCCTGCTACAAGTGTTCATCACATAGCACTGCCTTCATTGTCCCGATCGCTCTTTGTAAATGACGACAGCTTGGCAACGATGTCGCATATACTTCGTAGCTCCCTTCGTGGCGGAGAAAAATAGACAGGAGGACGTGGGATTAGAGCGGTGGGGGTGCCAGGTGGAGGTATCGTGCTCAAAAATGCCTGAGTACCATCACAGTGCTTAGAAAGGTACTTACTATAACGCTGCGAAGCGTGTCTTGCTTGAGGTACTCACGAGTCCGAGGACCCAAAGGAAGGTCATCGAAAGAGCTCAGCCCTCGTCATAGTACTCCTCCGCCCCATCTCATTTGAGTGCACTACCAGCCTCTACAAGTATTTTACAAGTACAACAAGCACTGTTACAAACACGAAGCTGTAACTTTAAATTTCTTGCATCATCATCACGTTGACTGCCGATCAGAAGGCTCCTTTCGAGATCCAGTATCTCACCCACGCATCCGCCTCCACCTCGCCAATCGCACGCATGTTTGCCATCGTCGCACTCACCTCCCGCACCTTGGCCGTACTAAAGTTGGTCATCCCCGCCGCCTCCGTCTTACTAACGCCGAGGCCACGGATAGCCTCGTCGCCATGGGCCAACGCGCGGAAGAAGTCCAGCAGCTTGATGGCCGGCTATATACATCCAATGATCAGCGGACGATCCTCATATCATACAGGGATGCGAATCCACGCACGATCTTGGCCAAATCGTCCTCCGAAGGGTTCTCAGCCTTGCTCTCCAACAGCTTAAACCAATTCCCAAACGGTACGATCGGAAGGACGTTCTCTCCATCGGGGAGCGCCTTCTGCTTAATGATCGCGCGTCGCACAAACGCGATGATCTCAGCCCAAGGCGTGCTACTCGGGTTGACAATGTTGAGTGCTGGCGGGGGCGCTTCTTGAGCGAAACCCGTCTCCATAATCGCGGAAGCCACCTCTTCCTCTCGCAACCACGACACGCCCTGGGACCGTCATCAGCACATATGATCACCACCGACGGAGATAATCTAGCAGGCCACTTACACCAGCGGCCTCCGGGAGCGCACCGAGGGCAATACTAGACTTGACAATGATCGGGAACCAATCTGTCGTGGCCCACGATCCACCATGTCCACCAGCGATCTGGCCAATGCGGAGTGAGGTAACGTGTAGCCCGCTCTTAACGATAATCTACCGTTTGGCTATCAGCACCGAGCACCTGACTCGCCACTGCATCATGACTCACCCGTTCGGTAGAATATTTACCCTCTCCGTAGCCTGCTCCAACGGCGACAGAAGGGTCGAGTTGGACTTCCTCCGGGAAAGGACCTTTTGAGTTGTCCCAACCCTGCGCAGACCCGATCGAGGAGGTGAACAAGAAACGGAGGTTCTGGTTCTGCAGTGAATTTAGGCCGAGGTCGATCAGGTTCCGCGATGCTCGAATGTTTTCCTCAAACGACGATATTGTCAGGTTGAAATCGAGGCGCCACGCGTTGTGTATGATCAACGTGACCGAATTTCGAATCTACGGATGACTCGTCAGTAAATGTATATTCGCCAAAGTCAACAGTCAGTCATACCTCTTCATACTGAGCTGAAGACAAGCCACACTTCTGCAAAGCCGCGTCAGCTTCGACATAGACAAGTTTGTTCGAGTCCAACAGGTCGACCTGAAGTCCCCGGTCTTTGAACGCTGACTTTTGGCGCTCTGCGATCGACTTGGAAGAAGAGGGACGGTTAAAGGCATACACGCGTTGAACCAGAGGACTTCTCAGAAGGTCCGAGAGTAAGAAAGATCCCAGACCCCCCGTAGATCCAGTGAGCAGCACAACTGCAGGCTCGATTGACAGGCTGTTTGGCAACACGCCATCGTCAGGCCCGTCAAAGCTTACAGAGTACTTCTCGATCATGGCATTGATAGCTTGCTTATGTTGCTCAATGAAATCTGTCCCGTGACCCACACCGCCATCATTGACGATAGTGGCGATACGCGCACTGAGCTGCTGAAGGGTCGGATTTTCGAAGATGATATTGGAAGGGATATGGGCAGCAGCCTTCATGATTTCTGGGTCTGGCGATTTACGCAGTGCACCCAATATCCGGTTTCGGAGATACGTGACGCTCAAACTATGAAAAACAGCACACTGAGCAATGCTTTCGAGTCCAATCATCTGACGAAACCACGCACCTATCAAAGCCTTGAGCAAACAGGTCAGCATGGGCGTCAACAGAGCCATTGGGGCTGATGACACGAGCGTGTTCCAGTAACCATGCTTCAAGCACTTCGGCAGTCCATGCAGACGGTCCAGCCAGGCCATCTGGAGCTTCCGAACTTGCTTCGACAGTATCATACCTTAGCAAGTCTAAGTTGCATCTCCAGACACATGTAATCCAATAACTCACAATGCATTGATCTCTGCTTCATAAGCATTCAGAGTCGCTTTGCGTAGGACAGTGCCCTTGGGAGCACGTAACATGGGCTTGTCCTCACTCGTAACCAGAATCATCTCTTTGAAGATACGACTAAATGCTGGCGACGGCTTGTTGGCATCTTCGACAACAGGCCTTCGTTTCATTTGAGTCAATAGACTTGTTCAGTGGTAAGTCGAGGACGTACCAGATCTGGTTTCTAAACTCGGCCACGGCTTTCTCGTCGTTGACATTGATAGCATGTCGCGGCTCGACGAGAATACCAACCTGGTTTCGTGCCCGTCCGAACATGACAACACCCTGAACTAACGGGGAAGACGCAATGATGCTCTCCATTGGAGCAGGAACTGTCTTCTCTCCAGACGCAAGAATGATTACATCGTCGGCCCTTCCGATACTGTTGTCGAGGAACGGAAGCATGAGTGTTACTCCTAGTGTAGACCAGCCGGGCAGCTTACATCTTCCACAGGTTCTTGGTTGGATGTTTCACAAAGACGTCTAGAGTGGCGTATCCCTTAACATCAGGTAAATTCTCTATCGCCATCTGGTGTTCTCCGGTGGACTGATTGAACTTGTCAGTATTATTCCACGGGTGTGCGTGTTCTCATACCAAGATTTGCAGCTCATATGAATCATCTCCTTGAGGTATCCACCTGACTTTCTGATCTTCCGCGAATCGCATCCACATCCAATCGCCATCAGCGATGTCCTGCTTGTCGGGCACTGCAACGGGAATCCCAAACTCTGTCCCGCCATAACCGCTGGAAATTTGTACTCCGGCGGACCACAACTTCTGGCCGATCTTGACAGGTAGAGGTCCGCCACCATAGGTCTAGAGGTACTAAGCCTAGAAAGAATAGATTGTATTAAATTGCACGTACGACGAAATCCACCTTCTTCAACACCTCGATAGCTTCGTCCGACGAGGCCATCTGTTCCAGGAACGCTGGAACTGTCATCAGAGCATTACAATTCGCATGCCTGAGGTGCTCAATCATGTTTTCGCTCGTTGGTATCACTGGTTGGGCGAGCGGGTCGTTATGCGTACGTGGGGGGTAGACCAAAGCAGTGACCAGGTACGCCACTGAAACATAGAGCTGAGTAACAATACCGAAAACATGAAACGGTGGTAGCGCCATGGTTGCGAGCCGGCGGGGTTGAGCAAAAGTAGCA
Source organism: Brasilioporus rufonigricans (assembly GCA_038089195.1). Taxonomy (NCBI): domain Eukaryota; kingdom Fungi; phylum Basidiomycota; class Agaricomycetes; order Boletales; family Boletaceae; genus Brasilioporus; species Brasilioporus rufonigricans. The sequence continues at coordinate 22,988 of JBBPKJ010000314.1, forward strand.
TATAGACGGAAAGATGCTATAGGCAATCAGTAGGTGTATTATGAAACACTACTTGGTGACATACGCTGCGCCAGCCATTGGATTTGAATCCTGTGGCTGTGAGCAATGGCTTTAGGGAATCCAGTGCTACCCGAGGAATGAATGTAGATAGCGGGGGAGTCCAAGTCTGGACGTTTCTTGGGAGGAGGGTATGGTGTAAAGGGATCGGCTGCGACCTCCTGCGCAAGCTTTGGAAAGACATGACGGAAAGTGGGGACTTCATAAACAGTTAGGGGTGCGCCGTTGAGTTCGCTCCGGATGCCATCGATAAGCGTTCTATGAGCATGATCAAGGGTTACGATACGTGAGCAGCCGGTCTTCTCCATCATATTAACGACCGCTTTCGCAGAGTTCCGGGGCGATACCGGGAATGGCTAGATCGAAGTGAGACAACGAGATCAAACATAGATAGATGTAAACGTACGACCCATCCGGCGATAGACAAGCCCACTACAACGGCATGGTGTAGTACTGTGTCCGTATTGGCGATAACCATCACAACTTCTCCGTCGGGACCTTGCTGGGAGGGGCGAATAGCATGGGCAGCCCGGTGGGAGGCTCGACCGAACTCGAGAAACGAGATTTCATTCAGCTTATCTGGAGCGCCCTCATCGGCATAAACGAAGGTCGGAAAAGATGGGTTTTTCTCCATGTGGAAGTTGACCAAGTCAGCAAACAGGTGCGAGTGATCAAGAGGAGGGAAGTTGAAATCGATAGAGGCCATGATTGGTGCAGTGGGTTACTTCTGATGATAAGTGGGACGCCTATAGCAAGAGCCTTTATAATCGAGTGCGCTGGAAGAGTGGCGTTACTACAAGGGGAAATCATGTGCGGGGGACATACCTTGGTCATTCACAGAACCCAATGAAGGTCCGCGAGTCGCACGCAAATTAGGGAGAGAGACCCGGTATCTGTCGTTTACCGGAGGTCAAGGCGAGAAGCGTTGTGTAAGGAAAAATCCCCGACAGTTGATGCGCCCATCACCTACTCTGGATTTTGGTCTGTCCCATGACACATTCTAGCCCGCGCAGAACGATATAATAGTCGGATTGTGGTTTATCACAAGCACAAGAGACAACGACACACCTGATTGAAGCTAATCGACCTCAGGCTGAGGTTGGCCGAGATGGAGGCGATTGGGCCGAATAGCCGGGTATTGCCTAAACCCTTTCCAAGAACGCCGCCACTGCCCGGTGCCCGGATTTTCCTCGTAATCTCTCTCTCGACAGCCTACATCAGTGCGGCAATCACGCAAGTCACGAGCCCTGTCTGCGATCTACCACGTTCAGCTGCGCATCGACGTTATCGTGACACGTCCCAAGTTGCTGGAATGACCTATGGTCTCTCATGTCCAGCATATTATAAGCTTGACGTTTGCTAGTTCCACTACCTCGCCTTCATGCAAGGCCAATCGCCAATTATCTGTGAGCCCTTGCGGAGTTGAGTCCACTACTACCTGGACTTCGATCCACACTTACGCCGCTGCTAAGAACTTCGTTTCCAACGTATGCCGTACCTTCCCATCTGCTTCGAGACCAAAAAGGATACTCCATCCCCTACTCACGGGCCCTGATTACAATCCCACCCCACCCATCAGTTGCTTCCTCTACCGCTCTTCCTTTCACACGGATCGGATTAGCTTCCGCACGCTGGCCACGATTACTCCACAGACGAGTGATCAAGTCGAGTCAAGTCTCCAGCTAGCCAAGCCACCATCGACCAGAAAACGATTGTCTTGCAGTCGGCAATGTCGCCTAACCAGACCTAGTCCCGAGTTTAATCACCAACCCTGCTTCTCGTCACGGACACCATCGTCAGTGAAAATGACCAAGGATGAACAAAAGATACGAACGACAGCAATTTGGAAGGGCTAGGATAACGTGGTGATCGTAAGCTGGACTCCATCGTTGGTCGCTTCTTCTTAGGCTCCCTTCGAGCTTCGAGCTTTCCTGTCCATATTTCTTACAGGGCCTGCACTCCACCCCGAACAAACTCGCTGCGTTCACTCTTTCCAGTTACCAAATTTACGGAACGTCGGAAGGCCGTCCTAGTAATGGACTTGTCCAAAGCGAGAGCTCCCAGTTGTCATGATGAAACCAAGCCACCCATGGCCGCGTCTAGTCTAGTCCAAATTTAGTCTGGGTCCAGGTGGTGTCGACGATGTTGAAGCACCAACCAGGATGACAAGTGAGACGAACGCATGTCCCAAACGCAATGCCAGGTCCCAATTCCGGAAGCTAGTATGCTGGGCGACCCCACCGGAAGACCCGTAAGAGACGTAATCGATATCCAGTATTGGCCGAGTCTTAGAAATATCTAGACGACGTTGCTTTGGGAAACTGTCATCCAATGTATAATTTCATGCGGTATACTGTGTCCCAGCAGGTACTTATTCCCATCGTGTACCGTCCATCGCGGAGAACCTGACGCGTATGTATATCAATCGCGTCAGGACGGTGTCGCCTTGTACGTCATTAACACATTTCTAGTCCTTGACCGACTGACACTGTTCTGCAAGCAAAGTCGTCCAGTTCCTTCGAAAGTGACGAGCAATTGCTGAGTCACCAAGTCCTCGAATGTGAGTCTTAGTTAAAGATAATCCTACAGTGACGGATTTTGCAGTAAGCACGACTGTGACGACTGGCGTTACGAAAGCGTCATCGCCCAGCCTTTCCCAGCTAAAATGGCACTCGGTCGATGTCAGGAAACGTGTCATCGCAGCACAAAACGTCCACCATGCGACATGGCCCGAATTTGCGAGCCTCGGTCACCCTCGGGGCAACTTGCGTGACGTGTAGCCATGGTCGAGCGGCGTTGATCACCCCTGACACGTTTTCGAGGATCATTCGAACGGCGCTGAACGCCATCTACTCCCCAGATTTGCTTGCAGGTTGGCTTGCCGCATCACGCCGTTTGCGGTTGTTGACATGGTCGTCGTGACGGTGCGACATGAGAGACGAGGACGACAGGGCGGGAACGAAAAACGGGACTGCAACCAACGACCAGTCGCACAAGACCCCAAAGATGCCGACAGTGGGTATGTATGAGTATAACAGCGACTCTGAAACCGACGGACGTCATAGGAGGATTCGGCATGTGTACTAATGCACTGGCGCACGAAACCCACCAGCTGAGGCAAGCGCTGTATCCGCGACAAGGTTCGAAATACTGGGCCGGACTGCCGTACCTCGAGCCCGAGTACTTCAGCCCGATCTGCCAGTTGTGGGGAGTACAGAGTCTGTTTTCGTCCTTTGGACTTGTCGCCGTGCTCTTGCGCATGGAAAAACGGGGTCATTGTCGTACTTGTTCGCAGGATCAGGAACCTGACATCGGCATGTAAGCAACTCGATAGAGTAGAGAATATTCGTTCAATCGTATCATAAGCATGGATTTCAACCAGGTTCATCGACCTATTCACCTAGGACCAGTAATCAGATCTACAGCGTTAAGATGCATTATTATCACATACAACCATCGCTCTGTCCGTCATATGTCCTCTATACCCATCCCGTACGAATCTATGTGTAATGTATCCATGGTATCGCAGTCCAAAAGGAGGGGAAACCACCACAGCCAGGATTCACGGCGAGCAAGAGTAGATGATCGGTCGGTATAACGGGTAAGAGGTTTGGGAAGGGATGGACACCATACAACACACAGGAACGAGATCACCAACTGCAACACCTACAACATCCAAGCACCAGTACAGACAAGTATAACAAGCGAATGAAGATGAAATGAGGAATTGTTTTCCACAGGTGCGATTCCGCGGGGTTAGCAGGTCCTCACAACGTGCCTCGTTGCCAGTCTACCAAGCGCTTAAGCTGCTCGAGAGTCAGGAAAATGAGAATCGTTGTCGGCTGAAGACGCGTCCATGCGGGAAGCCAGCCCTTAAACATAAACATCGGGCCCTCCTTTGCGAGAGATGCTCGGATCACGCCGAGCGTTGACTATATGAAAATGGAGGGTAGGATAAGTGCATCAAGGTACATAGACGGAAAGTAACGAACACTGGATCCGGGTCCGCTCGCGTTCATGATGCGACTCTTAAGGACATCAGCAGGTGAACAGATGGTAGTAGCTACCGTGCCCTATCACATCCGTTTCATCAGTAATCTCTTTCAAGATCGTGGAGAACTAGTCAGGGAACATACAGCAGCGAAACTGGCGGTAAAGTGACAGATGATGTTGTCCTCGAAGTAGGGGGTCTTCAGAAGCTCAGATTTGAAGACGTCATATCTAGGCGCGGGATCGGAAACGGAATGTTGGAAGGTAAGATACTACTCACGAAGCGAGTTGGCTCGAGTTCATCAGTACACTTCGAAAGACGTTCGGACCAACACCACGGACAAGCGACGAAGGACCCTCTTCACGAACCATCTATTGGGCCAGTATCCCAGATCGAAACGATCCACCACGAGCAGCCAGCAAGCAAGCCCAACAAGAGAGCGGGAAACAATGTTAGCATCTTTCCAATTGGAAGGAAACAAATTAAAATGTGAAAAAAAGGGGAAGAATATATGCAATAATTGGCCCACAACCCATAGCGCTGATGCAGGCTGCCCGTAGCAAACTGATCGTAGAATCTTGAAAAGGGTGTCACGCCGCTCGTATGCCTATGTTCTCATCCTCGACATGCATTGTTCGTGCGGAGAACGCATCTTTCTCGGCGGCTAGTTCACTGCCTCGCAGTGACCTCAAGTGGCCAATGGTGACACAGCTAACCCGGCCTATGAGGTTGGTGGGAAAGATTCCAGGACAGGGAATACGTCACTAAGAAATCACGTCACGACGCGAGAATATGAGACGGGGGTGATAGAACGGACCTCTTCCCACAATTGCACAGCACAGTGCGGAGGTAACGTATAGAGTGAGAGCGCTGGTGGATAAGCGGTGTCGTGCCGGATATAAAAACAGAGGCTTTTTCTCGATAGCTTTGTGCCTTCCTTTCACCATACCGGATACTTGCACCGTCACATCCTCTCTTCCTCGATAGCATCGACATTGCAGTCGCTTTCCAGTGGATCCATTGATATCATCGATGATTGCAAGAAGGCCCAGAATCCGCCCGATGTGTTTCCGGAGAAGAATGCGAATGCAGAAGGGTGACGCGGCTGGTGACCATAATAGGCGTGAATACGAAACGACGGTCTGCCTACGCGTAGTAGACGCCTCGCCCCGTTCGACTGGACGTCCAGCATCTTTCGGAACAAGACGGTTCTTCGCAAGTCACGTCACAGGGTGTTCACGGTCCGAAGCGTGTACGACACGCACACGTGAAGCACAAAAAAGGGAGAAACGCAAGGGATACAAGGCAAGAAACGATGAAAGAGACAAAAGTGAAGCAAGTACTTACACGAAAGAGCGCATCGAAACAATGCTTGTAGTTGAAACGCTTCTCTGGAGGTTTGGCAAAGTCGCCTTGAAGGCGGACCTAAGACGGGTGGCCAAGGAAGAAGCGTGGGGGCATGATGACATGCGATGAGAAAACGGTCACGTGATAGAGAGATGGGGGGGAACGCGTGAGAGGGCATGTGATATTAGGTAGGTGGACAATACACACCATGATGACCTCTGTGGGTGGGGTCAGCATGAAGGAACAGATGCGTGCAAGAAGACACGAGGACACATACCACCAGGGTTACCGACCACACCAGCAATGCTGCCAGCTACAAGGACAGATCAGGGAAGTGTGGAAAGGGTAATATTGTGGCGCACGACGTACCCATGACACCAGCAGTGGCCAAGACCCAAGGGGGCGATTGCGGGTTTGCACCCAGGATCTTCTTACTCTCGTCGTATGCCCAGAAGCGACAGAGACTGTAGCTCATCTGCCGCATCCAAGTACCTGTAATGCCGTCGTATAAACCCCTAACACCAGCTGTTCTGACGGTCTTTTTCATGGACTCGATCATGCGTTTATCGCCCGATGCTTGTAAACGGACTTTGGTGAGATCGAGGGGGTGGGTAATGGATGCAGCGATGGTGGCCGCGACACCGCCGAGATAGAAGGGGTATGGCTGTTTTTTCTTGGCTGGGGAAGGTGCCGGGATAGGAACCCCATTGGCGACGGGTTGTGCGGGGAGCGCTGTGGAGGCCATGGTGAAGCCTCATGACCCGAATTGGCGTGCTATAAGGAGGGGCGGGTTCATTACGTAACCAAGTTCCGCACCCTCTAGGATGGGAGACGTTTAGCGGACGTCCGATCAATACACTGTGCACGTACGGCCGCCACAGGCCCCGTACTCCCACTAACATTCCTTCGTCAGTAGATTGCGTGAGGTCCCGTGGAGCTGCCCGCCCACGCGCTCGGCCGACCGTGACTCGGATGTCAGCCACAGACTACAAACAAGCCACGCAGATCCCACTTATAATCTGAATTAGCCCCTAGTCTTTCTTGTCCGTCTACATCGACGTTTGCCCAGTGTCGTAGCCCAACAGTCCACATCCTAGCAAGGCTGTTGACCGTTGGTACTACGACGCTCGGCGAGCCACGGTCGATTCAGTTGTATAAACCCTGGATGTTGGATACGCAACTTTCACTAGTGGAATCGTGTAACGCCCCCTCGGGCGTTATCGGAACATCAGCATACCATCAGGATGCCATACGGTACATATCGGACATCAGGATACCAGACGACGTGCATGGCATGCTATTCGTAGACAGTATATATACCAGA
>JBBPKJ010000315.1:0-29685 GCA_038089195.1 Brasilioporus rufonigricans
TAACCACACCGGGTTACTTAGATCCCAGTAACTAATACATATACTGTCCGCGGTACTGAGTGTAACCACTCAGTATCGTCTGCCTTTTGGCTTAGCGGCTAAGCGCGGCGGTCTAGTCGTTACAGCTACCTCAGAATGATCGCACAGCAAGATGGACAAGCACGTTGAGCCCCAGTCCCAGCAACTAGACAAACTTCCGCTATGACCGATCGAGCAACACGGACCGCGAAGCACGAGTCGCAACGACATTCGAGCGGATCGTACTTCGGGAGGACAACAGGGAACGAGCTGGGGGGACTACTAGTCGATCGAAACGAACCCAGTATTCGAGTGTCGGACCACTGGCCGATCCGAGTCACCGAGGACAAACGCTCTAGTCACGGAAGCCAGCCAAGTAAATACTACGAGTGGAGTCGTATGATCGGATCCCAGATAAATCGGGGTCGCCGAAAAGGATTAGTTGTATAGTTCTGGAGAGAGTGTCCCAGAGCCACGTGTTGGATCCAGGAATACGACACTGCAGAGGTTAAGAAGTGTAGATCACAAGCTTGCGAGACATTCCGGTAGCGGCGCCGGGAATGGTGCCCATCTCCATCTTCCAAATAAAGAACCCTCACGGTCCAGTCTCAGCTTAACTACACACTCGTTCATGGAATACCAGTGGAGAAGGGGTTGCACGTCTTTCTATGCGCGGCGATGCCTTGCCGATGCTAATGGCAGCAGTACGATTTCGAGTCGCACGAAACTTGGATTCCAAGCATACACCATGTGCGTTTGGTTTGGTCTCTACCAACTTGAAATCCCCTGCACACTCAAAATTGTAAACTAAACTTTAAGCACAAGCTTTAGCTTAACTACTAATGAAATCTACGAGCGGAGTCGCTTCTGTTCCACAAAGCCACAGAGAATATACTGGTGCCGAATTGCAGCGATACCGATCAAGGGAATGATCCTGCAACAAGGTAAAATTATCAACCACCAAGCACGATACAATACACTCCAGCCTTCCTCATTAATTATCCTCTTTGCGCAGTCAACCATGCCAGTATAAGGTTCTCGCTCTGTTCTCAAGCTGTCAGATATGATTTCCGTAGCTCTCCATTGTTCCTAATCAAACCCCGATAACGTACCCGATAACGTCTTCATCGACTCCGGAATATTCCACCACTTCTTCCCATCCCCTTCTTCCTCCTGAGAAACCGAATTAAACTCGGGCGCAGCACGGTTTCGCTGTATAGTGAGCCTGATGATAATGGCTTGCAAAGGTGTAAGGATAGCCGTGCTAGCCAGTGCAAGGACGAAAGATATAGTCAGCCTGACCGCGGAGACATTTGTCGTGAAAGGAAGAAGGAAGCCAGACCGGAAGTCCATATAGGAGTAACCGCTGGACGATCTTCTACCCAAGAACAACATGTGTAATCCACAAGACCTGCGCCGGAAGGAGGCCAGGCGTTAGATAGAGGATCCAGGGACGGCGACGTTCTGTGAGTGTCAACAAAACGCGTAAGGAGTAAATAGCATTGAAATAAGGCAGTTTATGAGGTGTGGTGATTGCTCTGTCATACGATGTGCCTTCGTAGTTTGAGGTTTGAAGCCAAGGTCTTACCGATTGCGCATGCCATTATGGAGTAGGTGACGCGGCCGTGAAAGTCAACGTGTCTCGAAAAGGGGAGCAAAAACGGTGTGACGATGACGGTTGTCAAAAGGGTGGGCACTGATGCACTGTCAATAGTTCCTCGTAAATCCGCGGGAACTAAACACACTGAGTCCTTTGTAAAACCCTGGCCTTCCCTGTGGCGTTTTGAGGAGATAAGTTGTGTCATTGCACGAAGGTTAAGGCAGAGTAGAAAAGCGCACCTCAATCCTGTAGACCCTCACTAACATGGCAAAGAAGGAAGTGATAACTGGACCGGTGTGTGGTTGTACACTGGCACCGCCCTCTGGGTCGAGTTGAAGACTCTTGGGATTGTAGTGAGCCCTAAACCTAATGAATGCGCTAGTAAGCGGTACTTGGACCGCCAGCGAAATTGCGAGCGATTCCACTAGTATTAGTATACCAGTGAATGTGAGCATGATATTGGAGGCAGTCGTCAACGAAGAGGTGATGCAACGAGCCACGTCGTGCCATCTTCCAGGGCTACAGCAAGTTCCTTGAGCTAGGTAACTAAGCTGGTGACCAAAGACGGATTAATCATCGGTCTACGTAAGATGATAGGCATCATCGAGTCCGATGGCCCCACAGTATGTACCACGAGGTCTACAAAGAGTGCGATGGCCACTGAAACAGCTGGAACGCATTCTCCTCACCTCCACGCGTTGCATTGTGGCCCTGCATGTCCTGATTTACTTCTACAGGTCTTGTTTTACCTCTGATACATCCCATTCACCTCCAATATAGGGAAACCGTCGTCCAGGCCACGGCATGCCAGTGCGTGGCACTAAGTGCGGCGGCGCGCGTCATACTGTGCAGCTTCCACGCGTTCCTCCGACGGGATAGGGGGCACGGCGCGTAGACTCGACGACTGCTAGCGATTCTTGGAGACGCACGTGTACTTTGGGGTCGTGTCGGGGCAGCAGCCGTTCATTCAATTTGCTCGATACGTGGCGGTCATTTCATGCAGACGTTTCCCCCTAGGCAGTGCTGGTTGATGCGATTCTTTGCAGGACGTCGGCACATCTGGTGTTTCTGGTACACACTCGATGCCCAAGGGCATGACCAAGATGGAACCGCCTTCCGCCATGAGAAACACTATGAGGCAGCCGCTCCCAAATTTTCGCGGATCTTACCAGACTACATGAGAAACGCCCGAAACGACTTGGCTTGGTTGGATCCTCTTAAATTTTCTAAGATAAATACCAGTTCCACCATACTGGTAGATCTGGACATGATGCATGATGGCTGTCTGGGTTGATATCTGAATCAAGTCCTATTTCGACGTCCATCTCCACAACGCCTCCCTCCTCCAATGCAACCCCACGCATCTCTACTTTTCCTCGCTCACCCTGCTCATCCAAGTGCTTGCCAATAAATGCAGCTGAATTCCGGAACACGTCAACTACTCGCGGCTGAAGCAATGCACATGGCACAAGGCGACACTCGAAAAGGTATCCAAGACACACCCGTCTAGGGGAACGTGTTGCTGATTGATCTGATGGATGAGGTGGGACGGACATGACGGGTTCTGGGATATGTGGAGGGGGAATTTGGATAAAAGTGTTCAGGCAGTCTTGGACGATGTGTGTTGGGGCGTTCGAGCGTCCCTCAGCGTTGATGGGGTAGGGTGTATGCGCTGAACTTGAATGCGTGTGCAGGACAGGTCACGCTCGAGTTCTTACAGCATTATCAGAGCATGGTGGATGACGTGCGCGAGAGCTCTTGAAGGCATGTTTTACTACGATCGTTTGTGGTTTCTTCTTTCCTAACCAATGGCTTAGTATTTGGGATCAGAAACCCCTTTTCACCTCCGCGCGATCATAAACCTAATGCATCGTGTTTTCCCTCCGAGTCCGATGCAGTTCGTCCCAGGTGTGACGTGTCTCTCCAGTTTTGCAGTCTTTTCATTGGCCAGGGATCCCCAGCATGCTTGTACCATTCCCTGTGTGTTTCACTGCCAGGTGTGCACGCCGGCCCTTGTAGCTGACACTCACCCAGCAGGGTCCGCTACTACTCAGGCTCGGGAGCCAGAGGCACTCTGTATTTCTACCAATACTCTTTGCCTTCATCTGTCTCATCCTTCTATCTTTGCACTTCAATAATTTCCATAGCCACCTCCTGTACGTGTACTTGACCTAGCAATTCATCCATCTTCCCGTATGGTGGACCCAGCATTGTCCAAAGATCCGTTGCCTAGTATGAGTCTGTTCAAACCATGTGCTCGAATTCTTCGCGGCGAGCTTCATTGCACTCTGAAGCAAGTTAATTTTGCAGCATTCTTCGGGGTATTGATCAGGTTGTGAGAGTGTGTCGATGTCGAAAGCTTGATATTGATATCATATGGTATTCAACGACAGCAAGGCGAATGCAGCTTTCGTCCAGAAAAAGAGCCTTTGCCACCAGTACTTGAAGTCACTGCTACTTCGCGAGATCCCCAAAGCCCTTTACTGATGCTCTCCAACATCCCACCAGTAGTTCCAGAGCCGGAGAGAACACCCTCTGATGTCGTTACTGATCGATGATCTGTCGATTGACCATGACATGAAATGTGCGTAGACTACACTATCCTGTGACTCATTTCCTTTCTGTCAGACCGCCCTGACTCAAATCTTTGTGCACAATCTCATTAGTGTCACATACTTACTGCTGTAACCATTCTACAGGCAGAGTTGCCTCGGAGGAAAACACACTGGTACCGAATTACAGCGACACCGATCAAGAGAACGCGCCACTAAGGCAACCCAGCATCGTCAACCACCAAGCGCGATACAATGCGCTCCAGCCTTCCTCATCAACCATCCTTTTTGCACAGTCAACCATGCCAATGTAAGGTTCCCGCTCGGTTCTCAAGCTGTCGGATATAATTTCAATGATTCTCGATTGTTCCTAATCAAACCCTCACAACGTACCCGATAACGTCTTCATCGACTCCGGAATATTCCACCGCTTCTTCCGCATCGCCCTGTTCTTCCTGAGAAACCGAGTTAAATTCGGGAGCAGCATGGTTTCGCTGTATAGCAAGCCTGATAGCAATGACCTCCAGGGGTGTAAGGATAACCGTGCTAGCCAGTGTAAGGACGAAGAAAATGGTCAGTCTGACCGTGGAGATATCTTCCCTGGATGGGAAGCCAGGCTGGGAAAGTTCAGGTAGGAGTAACCGCCGGATGGTCCTCAACCCAAGAACAACATATGCAATATGCAAGACCTGCGCCGGAAGGAGGCCAGGCGTTAGATAGAGGATCCAGGGACGGCGACGTTCGGTGGGTGTCAACAAAACGCGTAAGGAGTAAACAGCATTGAAGTAAGGTAGCTTATGTGGTGTGGTGATTGCTCTGCCATACAATGAGCCTTCGCAGCCCGAGGGCTTGGAGCTGGGGTCTTACCGATCGGTTATAATTGTCGCAGGCAAAGCGATCAACATGGCGAATAGGCTGTACACCAAGGTTCCCAGGACACTTGTAGACGGGGTTGTGTAGGTGCCGTGGCGAAGATTACTGTCACTTAGGAAGAGCAACAGAAACAGTGTGATGACGGCAGTTGACAAAAGGGTGGGCACTGATGCACTGTCAGTCGTTCCTCGTAAATTTGTGGAGAACCAAACACACTAAGTCCTTTGTATAATCCTGGCCATCCCTGCGGTGTTTAAGGAGACAGGTTCATCGTTGCACAAAGGTTAAGGTAGAGTAGAAAGGCGCACCTCAATCCTGTAGACCCTCACTAACATGGCAAAGAAGGAAGTAATAACTGGACCGGTATGTGGTTGTACACCGCCCTCTGGGTCGAGTTGAAGACCCTTGGGATTATAGTGAGCCCTAAACCTAACGAGTGTGCCAGTAAGCGGTACCAGGATCGCTAGCGAAACTGCGAGCGACCCCACTAGCACTAGGATATTGGTGAATGCGAGCATGGCGTTTGGAGCGGACGTCAGGGAGGAGGCGATACCAACGAGCCACGCCAGCCGCAGCTCATGCCATTTCCAGGGCCGTCACGGCAAGTGCCTTGAGCTGGGTAACTGCCGAAATTGACACGTCTCTCTTGAACCCCAACCACCACCATCCCCATCCCTCACAGCAATTTCTGCTAACTCGTCAGTTCAGATCGTTGACACTCTTCCGTTTTTGTTTGTACGGTATATTCATCTCAAAGGTTAGCTCCCTCATGGTTGGCATTGCAATGTGGCCTTCAGCGCTTGCTCCCTTCACTTATTCCACCGCACCGTGAATATTTCCCTTCTTACCGTTTAAAATTTTCGATCTCTCTCCTTGAAAAATGCACTCAGCATTGGTATTTTTACCATCAGCAGATTTCACAAGGTGTAATTTTTGCATCCATAAAGCTGGCTTTTCTTTTCCCCTGTTTGAGGTTGATCCACTGGGGTTTTTTCCTCGATCAAGCGGCATTTCCCACCGAGTATATTGCAAGAACTCTCGGCCAGGTATGAAACAAGCATGAAATCCTGAAGGCTTGACCCTTCATGCGCATTCCACTGATCCTCACGCATTGAAGAGAGTGACCAAATGAAAGTACGCTTGAATTCACTTCTTCGTTTCTTCAACCCCTTCTCTGTGTCGTGTTCATCCATGAACCAATTCTTTGTCGACAATATTTTTTGCTGGTGCGTGTTCTACTTGAGTGTTGGTAAAACCGCCACTCCTGACCGATTGTTCCCCGTCGTCATCAAAAATCGTCGTGATAGAACTCATCGTCTCCACGCTATCGACATATTGTAGGTCGTCTGATCAGTGCACCCACATACGATTTTTGGACCGATGGTTCGCAAGTCGCTGTCTCCTTGACGTGCATTGTGCATCCTACGTCCTTCCTAGCTGGACCAAAGATCACATCATCTTTTTTTGTTACCTTCGTGACGACCCTACTCCCGAATTCGACCGAGGTTACATCGCCATGGATGGCCCTATCCACCTCCATCTCCCTTACCCAGCCTCCCTCAGCCTCCGCACCTACTGTCACCACCATCACCCCGACTGCTTTTACTTCACATGGTCAAACTTAACGCGTCAAGGTCTTACTTTCTCCATCTCTTCGGTGTATCCCGCCCACTGGTCCACTGGCCCAATGTTCTCGCTGAGGGTCACAGTCCCTGGCCTTTGTCCGCATGCACACTGGATTCTCTCGTGGACGCCCGTACGCTGGATATGTCTCGTCTATCATGCCCATTCAAAGCTTCCCCACTCTTTCTGTACAGCTTTTATTCCTCGTGTACAGTAGATAAAGAAATACAGTTTGCTTTTGCCACATGCTTTGACTCTCCGACGTCCCGAGTGTTGCGACTTGGCTTCGTTTGTCTACCTGTCTCTCACCACACTTGGGCGGAGGTGGAGGTTGTCCCCCCTACTTCGTACATCGTTCGCATATTTCTTCTTCGTGTTCATGTCTGCAGAAGGCGACGCCGAATCCAATAGAGTTGGTCGTGTTCGAGTCGAGTTTTCACTTGTTTTCTTACAAAGCGCCCGTTGTCTCCACAGAAAGCTGCCCTTGATAGACTGAGATTCCGCAAAACAACACGTCAGGATATCTTTGAGCACGACTCTTCACTACCCGTCGCCGCCAACAACCCAGCCCTCCTGTTCGCTACCCCGCCCCCACAGTCCAGAGATGCGTCAGCCTCCACGCAATGCTACCCACCCTCCACGCCGGCAACTTCTCGTGGTACCGTTCTCGTCCCAAATTCCAGTCCCGCCGCCCCAGACACCAATCACCAATCCTATCAGCACCAGAACCCACACGACGCACCGTCGACGGCAGGGCCAAGTCGTTACAACCCATGGAGCCATCCCACTCAATCCCACCACCCAGATCCCCTCTTGGCCTCTAGCGGGTTTGTGAACGGTGGAAAGGCAGTTTACGCGTCATTCACGCGTAATTATGGTGGAGACGTACGAAGGTTGTCCGAGGTAGACGGCTACGCGGAAGACGGTCCTCCCAAGAAGCGCATCAACCGCGGGGGTCCCTCACACACACTCCCTGTCTTGGGTGCCCGTGCGCCTGACTCGCCCGAGATCCAGCGCTTGGGACAACGGCGGAAAGCGAACGTGAGCTTAGGTGGACTGTCTACGTCCTCCGAGGATTCCATGCCAGATATTCGACACACTCTCGAACCGTTGGCGACCGGCCCGTCTCGCATACTTCGAGGACAGCGTCCTGGTTCATCAGAGCCCACAGAGCTTCGAGACACGACGCACAACAAGGATGCCTTTGCGATGTTCAGGCTCTCCAACATTGAGCGTGATATCAACCTTGTACAGGCTGCATGGACACAAGCTGGTGGAGACGAGAAGAAAGCAACCAGTCTCTTGCACGATCCCTCTTGGAGACCTGAAACCAAATCTCCCAAGCTCAATGCTTCCCCGGACCTTCATATTGAGACAGGCAGAGTCGCCGAGGTCGACGAGGCTACGAAGGCTAGCCGTGCTGCTCTGAGGGAGAAGGCCAAGAAATCTTCCATCTACGCGAACAGAGTTGCGTTAGATACCAGTCAATCCACACCAATACCTGCTACTTCGGTGCCGTCCATTCCCATGGTTGCATCGCCGATGTCACCCTCCACGCCGTTTGTTGTCCCACAGCGCAGACGCGTCAACAAAGTCGTCATGTCTGACTCTGATCAGTCAGATAGCGAGGACGAGGCCGGTCACTCCCGCAGTCCACCCGTGAATGATACAGCAAAGGGGGCACTGAACTTCCTTAATACTGCGAATATTGAAGGACTGCAAGAGTTGACGGGTAAGGCCAATGAATACAGTTCCAGCCAGAATTTAATGAGTCGTCGTCAGGTTGTAGCTCGGAGCAAGCCGACAAAATCATATCCTTTAGACCTTTCGCTTCTATCGACGATATCATGATCAAGTTGGGTCAAGGTAGGAAGAAAGCAGGGCCCGCCGGCATAAGTCCTCGGCTGTTCGAGGACTGTCAAAGGGTCCTTGGTGGATATGGTGCTGTGGACAGCGTTCTCGAGAAATGCGAGCGCATAGGTGCCAGTCTACGTGTGGCAATCGCTTCTTGGTCCGCAGACGGTGTCAACAACAAGGGCAAGGGTAAAGAGGATCCGTCGAAGAGCATGTCTTCTGTGGCCGACGAAGCTGAGGAAGGTTCGCTGAGCCTGAAGTCCGTCAAGTCGGCTACGAAAGAGTACTTTGCGAAACAGCCTGCAACGTTAAACTCGGGGGTGACATTGAAGGATTATCAGCTGCTGGGCATCAACTGGTTATATCTGCTCTATAAAAAGGAGTACAGCTGTATACTCGCAGATGAGATGGGTGAGTGGGTTTAACGTTCGCTACGTGGCTAGCATCCGTTGAAGTGTTGTGCGCCAGGACTTGGTAAAACCATTCAGGTGATCAGCTTCTTCGCTCACCTGAAGGAGCGAGGGAACGTCGGCCCACATCTCATCATAGTTCCGTATGTTTTTTTGGCAGAGGCTACCACGCGTATAATGACCAACACATCTACAGGTCGTCGACGCTAGAAAACTGGTGTAGAGAATTTGCCCGTTTCGCCCCCTCGATATCAGTTCAGACATATTACGCCGGCAAAGAAGAACGACCAGCTCTACGTCAAACCCTACTTGACACTCAACGTCACTGTGGCAAGAACGACAATGGTTGGGAAGTACTCATTACGACGTACAACCTCGCGCAGGGTGATGAAAAGGATCGCAAGTTCTTCCGAAGAATGGAGTGGGATGTGAGTGCTCTAAAACCACGGAAATAAATACCACTTTATACGCCTTGCAGTGTATTATCTTTGACGAGGGTCATGTATTGAAGAACTTCCAATCTCAGCGCTATCAGGCCCTGTTGAAGTTTGACGCTCGGTGGCGTCTTCTTTTGACAGGCACACCTTTGCAGAACAACCTACAGGAACTTGTGGTACGTTTGTTTTATGTAGTACGAAGACGCTGGAACTGATGTCTCAATAGTCGCTACTCAATTTTATCCTTCCAAACCTTCTTGGGGAGACAATGGACTCGTTGCGCGCGATTTTCAAGACAAAGGGTGATGCCAAAGTCGCTTTGCTCTCACAGGAGCGCATCTCTCGGGCGAAAAAAATGATGACGCCCTTTGTCCTTCGACGACGGAAAGACCAGGTACGTATTCCGGGCTTCGGAGTGTACCTGCCGTTGCTCACTCTCCTTCAGGTGCTCAAGGACCTTCCTCAGAAGACAGAGCGAATAGAGTGGTGTGACATGACCGAGCTGCAGAGGTCCATATACAACGATGCTTTACAACGATCTAGGAAGACTATTCTAGATGTGGAATCCAACACCCCCAGCACATCGGGCACTTCGACCCCAAATGGCACTGCGGCGTCCGGGAAGAAAAAACTGGCCAAGACGCCGCGACCCAAGGACAAGTACGCTGAGAACAGCTCCAACGTACTTATGGAACTCCGAAAGGCCGCCTCGCATCCGATGCTCTTCAGAAAACTCTATACGGATCAGATCCTGTCATCGATCACCAAACTATTACTGAAGGAACCCGACTTTAAAAAACGCGGGGCTATATTTCAGTATGTGAAGGAGGACATGGAAGTTATGACGGATGCAGAGTTGCAGTTCTTCTGCCAGGGTTACAAAGTGTGTATCTTTATCGTTTGTAATTGATCCCCGGTCTTCCGCTGACTCGTGACAAGTCGACACGGAAGTACCTTCAAGACGAAAAGTGTTTCCTCGATGCTGGTAAAGTGACCGTGCTGCTACGACTCCTTGAGGACTATGCCCAACAGAAGCGAAAAGTCTTGATCTTCTCCCAGGCAAGTGAGATTCTCTGGCGAAGCATGCACCTGGTCTGACACATTTCATAGTTTACCCAGATTCTCGACATCCTCCAGGCCATCCTCAAGCAGAAGAAGATCAAATATCTGCTGCTCACTGGTTCGACCGCTGTAGATGTCCGGCAATCGCTCGTCGACGAGTTCACGGAGGACGAATCTATACCCGTCTTCCTCCTTTCTACGAAAGCAGGCGGTATGGGGATCAATCTGACAGCAGCCAGCGTTGTCATCATGTAAGTTGGAACGATGTAGTTAAGTTTGACCCCTCTGACTTGTTTCTTTCCAAGGTTTGACCAAGACTTCAACCCCCACAACGATCGACAGGCACAGGACCGTGCATACCGGATAGGGCAGAAACGGGGCGTCGATGTTGTGAAGCTGATAACGCGGGGAACCATTGAGGAAGACATGTTGCGCTTGGGTGAAACCAAGTTGGCACTAGACGAGGCAGTGGCAGGAGATACGGAGGAGACAGACGGGGACAAGGGAGAAAACAAGCAGGAGACGGAGATGAAGATGTCACTGATGAACGTGCTCCGAAAACAGCTGGAACAACAGGACACTAGACAATCCGGAACTCAAGCTCCCACGTCTAATTGATGGACATCACTGCAACGCATGTTATCGTGTAGTGTACATATAGAACATGCCCGTTGACGGTCTTTCTTCAAGCAAAGACGGATAAACCACGGATCAAACGATCGACACTGGCGCGGAAGTAGTCATTGTCGATGCCTTGCTCGCGCGAGTCCATTGGGACGAGCGGATTCCTGACCACGTAGTTCACAAAGGGGCCGCTGTAGATTTGTCGGAGGACGTGACGCAAGCCGTCGGTAGCCGGGTCACTGAGGCAGATGAACTTGTAGCCCGACAGCGTTTCGTACAAATGAAGCCTGTAGGTGGATGTACGGTAACTCGTGAACTGCTCGTCTCTATCGAGGCAAGCGCGGCTCAGACATGCAGAACCAAGGGAGAGGCAAGGACACCGCGCACCTTGCGGACAATTTCTTGATCATGTTGCGCAGCGACAAGATGACGCCGTACACGAGTTTTGCTTCTTCGTCGAACGGGAGCACGTTGGACTTTGGTGCGTCCGGGGGTGTTTGTGAAGAGACGGAGGCATCGTGGCCGACGGCTACGACGAACCCGGTGGTGGACGAGAGTGTGTTCCGGGGGCTGCTAAAGGCAGAGTTGCTCGGAGTGGAGGTGTCGACGGGTTGTGGTGCGACGGCGCGCGAGACGGCGTTGAGAATACCACCCTCCACGGCGGGTCTGGGATGTTTCGTGCGGTGCCAGTCTTGATAGTAGACGCAGGCGCAGTGTCTGGGATGGCAGCGTTAGAGCGCCCTCGTAGATGTGGACGTTGGCGTTCGCACCTGTCGAAGATGTAGAGGCTGTAGATGGTCATCTCGCAGGCCGAGTGAGTCATATCTTATCACCCGCCTGAGAGACTTATTGATCCTTCTTTGAACTTTACCGCCATGGCAGACGCTGGACCCGTTCCACTGTCCTTTCCCGCCGTTCTTCGCAATCCAAAGCTCTCGGATCGATTCGCCCATCTCCAGCACGTCGCGTCCGAGGATCCTCCCCTGCAATCTCGCCAGTGCGGGGCCGGGAAAGATCGACTAGAGCCAGAAGGAAAGCGCTGGGCCAGACGGCGCGAGAACGGTGCTCTCCCTCGCTCTCCATCCCCGCCTCGACTGACCCGTCCATGGCAGCCAAGTTCACGCATAACCCACACATCGCCCTCCCAACGGCCGTCGACCTTGCCCATCCGCTGCAGCTCCCCTCGTCCACGTTTCCACACCCTCTGCCTTCTTACCTGCCCCGCTCCCTGCCCGTTCCTCCTTCTCGCCCTCCTCCCTCCCTCCCTCAGACATCCACCGCAGGTCTCTTCTCCCTCTCTTTGCGTGGCGCCCGCCGTAACCTCCGCGCCCGCTGTTCTTCTCCCTACCTTGTGAAAGCCATAGAGACCCATCTTGTGGCATGGCTCCAGGGCGGGACCTACCTAAACCCCGATCAAGCAAAGGGCCTCCTTCGCTTCCCCGGCGATCCAGTCGGCGGCAGGGAAGACATCAAGGAAGTCGCTAGGGAGGCCAGCAAACTCGTCTGGGCCGTCAAGGCAGATTCTGCTCATGCAGACACCGGCTATCACGACGGCGGCTTCGAGAGATACGTCGTCCATTGCGTCGCGAGGTGGTACGGCATCGTCAGCTTCAGTATGTCTGAATCTCTCCTGTACCACCGTTGCTTACCTACTGACGCTGCCCGTCAGGCAAAGAAACAGACGGCCATCGTCTCACGTACCTCCTCCGTCCCAACGTCACCCGTCCGGATCCGCGTGTCGATGCAGCATCCAGAATGCTCGATACCCCTCCTGCCACCGACGCCTCCGATTTTCACGTTTCCGACGCTAGCCTCTCTGACTACAACGCGACGGACACCCCCGACTACAACGCTTCCGACGCTTCCGACATCGATTCCGTCGCCGGAGATCTACCTTCTGGCGCTCGCTCGCTCTCCAACATCGAGGAATCCCGTCCTCCTTCCCCCGCCCCGTGGTGCGTCGTCGGCGGGTCTGACTTTGTCATCGACGTAGACGATGACGCAGACGAGCGCGGTTTCGCAGCGTCCATGGAATCTCTGTCCCTCTCTACTCATGCCGAGTCTGACGACTTTGTGGCGTCGACAGCGAGCACCACACTCGCGCCATCTCGTCTCCTGAATGCCACTGTCACGACTAGAGTAGGGTCCACTGACGACGTCGAATCGGGAGAACGAGGCGAGGACTTGACGCCCTCCCGCGCTCGCGCCGACCGCGATCGTTTGCGCACTCTTTACCCTCGCTCGACTTCATCCCCTTCCCCCGCTCGTAGATCCCCGCATCGTTTGTATAACCCCCGCAAGTTGGCTGCGAGGCGGAAGAGGAAAGCCAAGAACGACAAGAAGGGCTTCCCTGGGGCTATTGGGTCCGATAAAGCAACGTTCTACGATTACCTATTTACTTGAATTTCAGATGAATGTACTCGCGTTACCCTCCCGCACCCCACTCGGTTTCGAATGTTTGCAGCCTGTATTGGTTTCGCGTACATGTATCTACTATACACGACTAGCGATATATCGGCAGAGATCACATCACACAAGCCCTTTACTGTGTGAATATTCTCGTCAACAAGTATAACGTCGACCCTCCCAGGCGCTTCGTATCACACGTTAGTCTGTTGTATCTGCAGTTGCCTCAGCAAACGGAGTAAAACTCACCACAAAGTTCGTGATTGCCGCAAACGCTAGAATAAACATCAAGTACGCCTTGGTCCGCGACACCCCCACATCCGGGCTGAACGTACTCGAAGAATCCGCACCTGAGAGGATCAGCAAGAGAAGCACGCCCTGTCGTTCCAGACGATTCATTAGCACCGACGCCAAGTACCAAGCAACGGGGTCTCTGGGGAACAAAAGAGACACTTCACCCACGTTCGACAACACCCACGTCAACAGCACGTTTGTCCTCACGTTTGCATAATAGTCTATCGCACCTTGCTCCCTTTCCCGCTCGGTCATCGCTTTTGACGTCATCTTACCCCTTGGGCCCTTGATCTTGGCGCCTTGCTGTCCGCCGGCGACGTCGGCGAATTTGGCAGCGCGTAGCGATCCGAGGGCTTCCTCGTAAATCTCGTTCACGTCCGCCGCGTTCGCGAGCATTTTGATATCCACTTGCGAATGAGAGTCTTGTACAGCTGCACCGAGATCGGCGTCGG
Organism: Brasilioporus rufonigricans; assembly: GCA_038089195.1. NCBI lineage: Eukaryota > Fungi > Basidiomycota > Agaricomycetes > Boletales > Boletaceae > Brasilioporus > Brasilioporus rufonigricans. The sequence continues at coordinate 14,206 of JBBPKJ010000315.1, forward strand.
GTACCGCATCTTGTTTCGTTCCCCACGAAATCTAGTGTGCGCGATACGATGTAAATGAAACGCAGTGAGTAGGTCAGGAAATACAAACGTCGTTTAAATTTGAGTATGCATAGCTGGCACGCAAGGGTCAATCGGACATTGCATGAAGATGGAATGCTCACATGCTCAAGATACAAACGTATGTTGGAGTCAGTAGCAGGTATTGCACGAAACTTGTCAGGAGATGCCACGGGTCGAATGCAAGCAAGCTGCTAAGGACATACACTACGCGAACATAAGTTGTTCAAACAAAGAATGTTTAAAATGGAATCGGTGGTCCTGTTGTGCATCGGGACTTACCTCCGTATGTGACAGCTATGCTCAACAGTACAACACCTCCTCCAGCCTGAGAGGCAGCTGCTATCCCACAGAATACGGATGCGATGATTAGGTAGACCATCAACACTGCCAAAAAGATTGATGCGAGCTTGTATTTTAGAGGTGCACTGGAATGGGAGCTCGGCATCACTAACTTGGACGGAAACCAGGACTTACGCTTTAGGCTTGTTTCCCATCGACATGAGGAAACAAGCGATGATGATGGAAGCTAGAAAATACTTTGGTTCATTAGAACGTAGCTCGTCGGAAAGACAACCCATCGTACTTGAACTATTGCATTGAAGTACCGGATATCAGTCAACCCGAACGACTTGTCCTCCAAGGATGAACTCAGCACGACCTATTTGCCGGTTTCGTCAGTCCATCCTACGTCACGCGTGCACTGGACAGCTGCTCACGAAGAATAGATAAAAGTTACCCTAACATGATTCCGCTCAGAATTACCACGTCAGACATGCAAGGTTCATGTCAAACTCACGATTCCGAACCATGTAAATGCCATGTTGATGCAATTGTGCACCGTTTCTAAGAGCAGCGTCACCTTCCTCGATGGACTGTGACCACTGCGCATAATTTGACCGACATGCGCAACGGCATAAACTGCGGCGAAGAAAGAACCATTTAGCCATCGCCGACGCTGAGATATAAACTCTGGGAGCGATTCAGGAACATCAGTCTCGCCGATAGCTCCTTTCACGTATTTGAGCACCCTGAAGAACAACGAATGAATTAGACTTGAACGCGGTGAGATACGAACCGTACCAGCTTGAATTGGCTTTCGCGATTAGCTCGAAACAAAGAATACGCTAGGAATGATGAGTCTGGGGATCCGCAAAGATATCAAGTTGCTCACGTCCTCAGCGAGATCTACCCCTCGTCAGCGTACGAGCACGTAAGCAGTGAGAATTACCCACACATATTCGATGTAAAAATATCTGTATCACTGCCATGGAGAACCTCTCCTTTAAAGTAGGAGGCGAGAGGACCACAGCCGTCTCTGTTGTTCTGCAAAGCAATGTACCTATACATATCCAGCAAGGTCACAGAGCACTTCAACGTCCCACACACGTACCTGTAGGCAGAAAACGCGCCAGGCTACGCGCACGTGAATCATAGGTTTAGCGGGATGTGATAAACATGTTTACCAGAACACTGATGTACCCAAACATACTCTCGGTGGGCTTGTCCAAGATATTACTCAGCTTATATTCAAAGTTCTGTGCAGCGACTTGCAATGGCAATCAACACTGGTGCCATATCACATAACCGAACCACTTTACCCAAGGGGTTCAAGAGGGATTTCCAGTTCTTGCCCTTGTATACAGCGATCTCGCCACAAGCACCACCGACATTCGAGTTGACGTCAAACGTTTTCCACAGACGATATATGCTGTTGTTCCCAGGGCGAGTGCCAACGTCTAGCAATACGCACACGTTCGGCTGTGGCACGAAAGTCAATATAGTCCTACACGGTTTCTATTCCACCCACCTGTAACACTGGTGCAAATGCATTAAAGAACCATCGGTGGCTGTTGATCTTCTTCTGGTTCTTTTCTTTCATGCAGAAAATGATCTGTGTGGGCACAATACCCTTGTCCGGATACCTGAACTGGATGTTCGGATCCAAGGCGAAAGAGGTTGTATACTCAAATAGATGGGCGGTCACTTCTTTATTGTTTACGGTGTTTTTCATATGGTCGCCAGGCTGGTAAACACCTAGGAGGGTTAGGCAATCAAGAACGCGGGGATGAACCTTCTTCCGTCCGTCTGCGACGATGCAGACCACGACCTACAACAAACCATCAGCGAGAATAGATGAACGAATCACAAAAGTAACCTTCTTCCACGCGTCTGGTCCCCATGTTTGCGAATTTTTACGGGAACAGAGATGTGCAATGTTCCGCATCACGCCGTACATGGTCCTGCAAAACAAGACCTCATCTTCCTGTACACAACTACCTGTTAGCATGCTCGAAAAGGACGTCAGCTCGACGTGCGGGACGCACATTGTACATAGTAATAACAATAAACAATTCTGTAGTGCGTCCACTCTCGTTCTGACGAAGGAAAAACTTCTCTTTCTCAAAATTGTCAGGGTCGCAAGTGACGGCGGTATATCTGGTCCTAGTCATTTCCGGTTCTCCACGATAAGGCATGACAAGCTTGGGTGGTACATTGAGATCGACGACCAGGTTCCCGTTGGTGAGTTGAACGCGTTTCTTTTTGAGTCTACGCCGGACGCGACCAATGGGAGCGGGTCCGAAGTGCATGGTCTCGATTGGAGTCTCGGATTCGATGGAAGTAGACAAAGAAGGCGTCCTTTTGCCCGCGTCCATTTCATCATCTTCACCGGAAACATCAGCATACTGAGATATGTCGTACTGATCGTTGTAGTCATCATCATAATCGACTTTTTCAGAAACATGACCAGGGTCACGGGATTGGGGGTAGCCGGTGTAGTGTGCAACGTTGTTCTCGTCGAGTCTATAGTCTTCATCGTCGCCGAAAGGGGTTGGAGAACGTGACCGTGGAGGGTGGTAGCTTTGGCGGGGATACACGCCCGAAGCAAACCCCTCCGTATCATGCTGGAAGTGATCGACGGAGCCGTTATATAGCGTCGAGAGACCATTCACACCATATGGGGCGTATACGGTCGATGTCGAGCTGAAAGGACGTCCAATGACATGAGAAGGGACGCTCGCCGGTGGATGGGGAAGGGAGAGGGGACGCGTATCTGAATGGTCGGTGTAGACTGAGGTGGGTCGCAAGTAAGGTTCAGTGAATGGATCGTGGTCATGTGCGGAAGAAGAGGGATCGTCGAGCTCGAGGGTTTCGCCGGTCATGATAGTGGGCAAGAGTTGCCCTGGTTGATACCGCTCCGGGGGCTGTCTCGGCTGACCTTGTTGGTGTTCCACGGGGTCTGGCAAGCTGCGGTATGGAATGAGCGGTGTCACAAAGGTAAGAACGAAGGGAAGGATACCTGTACAGGGAGTAGCGCTGACCGTCGTCGTGATAGTCGTGTTCGGCTGGAGCTGGCTTTCGTCGTGGCATGGTCAGCGGGCGGACATGGATCGAGTCTCTTCAACTTTCCGTAGCGCGTCTCGGTCACGTGAAAGTTCACATGACGTGACATGATGGCGCGTGACATGGCGCGTACCGTGACAGGAGCGAGTACAAGTCTGCCCGCGATGTCCGAGTCGATGTCGGCCCCATGGATCCGCGACTACCTCATAGATGTCGCGGAAACATACGGCGCACAGCCCTACAACGCCCCAGTAGTGTCGTCTGGAAAAAAAAAAGTTCAGCTCACTGACGTGCGTTCCTCGTTTCCCTCTTCGCCAGTCCTGACAGCCCCCCCAGTTTCTCACTTATCAAGAAGATAGTTACGTTTGGGCATGGATATCCGACAAGGATTACAGAGTGTCCGTACGCATCTCAAAAGACGCCGCAGGCGCATACAAGATGTCAGTTGGAACCCACTTCCGCTACATCACCTCTTCTCATTCTTGTAACAGTCAACATCGCCGCAACATCATCGACTGTCGTTTTTCCATCGTGGTCATTTCCAGTTATCGCCCTATGTTCTCTCCGCGTCCCCTTGGTTCAAATACAACCGGAAACACACCTGTATCCTACCTCTCACTTGAAATTGACCAGGTCAGATTTATAGGCGTCGGTGGACACCTATTTGGGAATCCTCGTGATCTCGAATCGGACAAGAACATGAAAGAATGGGTTCTAGGCCTTCGTCAGGACGGTGGCGGTGGGTAAGTTCACACATACGTTCAACGCCCTGCCTTAATACCTTCCCTCAGAAATGTTTTAAAGCTTCGCAAGCAGCAAGAGCCAGCCTGCGATAAAAAGGCTCCGCCATCTCTACCATCCCCACCACCTTTCTCATTATATGCTCCTGTCTCCCAGTGTCAGGCCCCCAAAGCCGCTGATGATACTGCGAAAACTAAACCCGAGAAGCCCCAAGACCTCGAACGCGTATATGCTAAACGCTGGAGGGTGAATCAATGTATCTTGTGACATACGTAATGTGTTGAGTTCATGACTAGACATTCCAAGCCAATCCATTCAAATTGGCGGCCAAGCTAGAAGTGAAGGAACACCATAATCGTAAGTCTGTTCCCGTATATGACAGCTCTGTTTATGATTTGAATCTCGTCGCTCACGCCCTCAGTATATCCCACTCCACATCGTACACCTTCGCCAGCTCCCAAACCACAACGGCAAGGAACACCAACGGATTGGTCACCTTCGAACAGGGGGAGTCCGGTTATCCCGGACAAGGCTACCTCAGTTACCCTTGCCAACGGAACCCAACAGCACGACGAAGCAGGGATCTTACCCACTACTCCCCACTTGCCCCCTAATACAGATGGGTGCGCTACGGTGGATGTTGTTATCACCTCAGACAGCCGTTCTCTTCAGCCACCTACACCCGCGCAGCGCATTAGGCGCTCGCCACACCCTACCTCCCCGCCGCCTCCTCGTAGTTCTCCAGAGGTTGCTCGCGCTTCTCCTCTTCCTTCTCAGCAGTTCCCTTGTTCGTCTTCATCACCACCTAGTTCATCTCTTCCCCTTCCATCGTCCTCTCTGCCGATGCCCCCAAGTATTCGCAAGGTCATCCAGCGGAAAGTTCCTCATCCCGGAGTCCCCGTTGCCCGACCAGATCCCACAGACCAAAGCCCAACCCAGATCCTAGTGCCCAATTCTGATACATCTGGTACAGGGTCGTCCCAGCCGTACTCACAATCGCAACGTCCTTCACAGTCGCAACGGTCTCAGCGTCAATTATTGTCACATTCACCTGCTTTCCCGTCATCTCTTGCAAAGGACTTTGAGCCTCTTGACGCATCCACGCCTAGAGAAGCGAAGTCAGGTAGCTCGACGAGACGTGCGTCGAAGATGTTTGCAGAGTCTTTGCCCACACATTGCGATGTTGATGAACAGGAAGTGACTTCAAAAGATGATAAACATAATATCGAACAACCTGAAACCAACGTACGAAAGCAGGAACGGTTGGATTCGGCTCACCCACCCACTCCGAGTGCTTTAAAGATTGAAGTACTCGAAGTCGGAACATCTGATACCGAAGAAGAGACCGAACAGTTGCATCTGACACGCAAAACAGTACAGCCAGAGGTTGGCTTTGACAAGCAGACCGAAACACAGGATACGGGCAAGGGGGACACCGGTGCCGACCAAGAAGACGATCACTTATCCATTGATAAAGTTGAAGTACATTCCGCGCCACAAAACAGTCCATACCGTCGGCCATTGTGTCTACCCGCCACCTTGGTCATACGACAGTCATCTTCCAACGAACAAGACATTGCTGTGGTTTCCACCCAGCATTCCCCGCAATCACCGGAGCGGCTCGGATCCCTGAGTTCCATGCATTCACTTTTTTCTGGTTCATCGGAAGCTGAGCGGATCGTATCCTCACTTGTCTCTAATCGACCCGCCGACTCGGAGGACAAAGTGCAAGAAAAGACGAGCCCGACGCAAGTGCCAAGACACGATCCAGAAGCTTGGAAAGAGCCGAGTTTTCTTGTGAGGAGCAAAGGAAAGGGCAAGGCCCGCGCGGTCGAGGAGCCAGGAGTACCGAGCGAAAAAGCGAGCAAGAAACACCAACGGTCCGCTCAGCCAGAGTCGCCTGTACCAAAGCGGGCAAAGGTTGCAGTACTGGAAGTGTGTCGGATGACGCCAAGTCAGGCTACTACTGAGACGTTGCGGCTTCAAGACACGGGTGCATCCGCTAGTGGGAAGATACAGCCAAGCAATCGACCCTCGACCTCCCCAACGGACACCACCGAGACAACGACACCAAACCCTACCTCTCAATCACCCAACCCACGTTTGGCAAATCTTGTTGTCGATTTTAAAAGAATTGACTCGGGGAAAAGACTGTCGATATCGACAGTGGATATGGAGGACATAAAAAGTATATTGGTGAGAACAGGAAGGATTCGGACGTTGGCAAGAAGGTAGAGAAAGACGGCAGTGCCTACATTATGAGATGACGCGATAATACATGGCAACGATACTCTTCAAAATCTATTTATCAGCTACGATAATGACACTCTTACCCGTATTCGTGCCTTTCTGTACAGCTAGGATCGCCTCCCCTGCACTTTCAAGACCCTTTGAGAGATCCTCCTTCAGCCTGAACTCGCCGGATGTAATAAGTGCAGGCACTTCAGCATAGAAAGCATCCTGGTACTTTGGAAGAAGGGATGTGACAACGAAACCGTAAACTCGGATCTCTTGCGACACAATGTTCATCAGGTTCTAGTGGATACGAAAAATAACGGGTTCTGAATTGTTATCTCGGAACGCGTTGGGCCTGATACTCACCATCACTGGGTAAGACTCCGTGTTATACTCAGAGATCATACCACATTCCTGAAAGATATGAAGTCAAACTGAACAAGACTGCCGTGGACTGGACTTACAATGAAACGCGCATACTTGGCTGCAGCTCCCAGTGCCGCTTCGAGAGTCTCTCCGCCCACGTTGTCCCAGTACCTACGCGAGGCATCAATTGTCATGTCTCTCATCGAATTGAAACAGCGTACACATCGATCGGACCTTCCTTCTTGAGTACCTCAGATGTTTTCGTGGTCTTGTAGTTGAAGACGACATCCGCACCGAGTTCCTTCATAAACGCGACTTTCTCGTCTGAGCCGGCCGAGGCAATCACTTTGAGGCCATCGCGCTTCGCGAGCTGGATAACGAGACTAGAATATCATGGATGTCATGGACGAACACGACGAAAAACGGAAGGACGCACGATCCGACCGCACCTGCCCCGGCAGTTATGAACGCCACTTCCCCCTTCACATTACTATGAGTTAGGAACGCGAGCGTCGATATCATTACTCACCCTCCTAGCGTCAGCATATTCCCTCCAAGCACTGTACGCCGTTTGACCTATAGAGACCGAGCCAATGAGTGCTAGAGCGTTCTCATGATAGGACGGATACCGTACCCGGCATGCCGGCTGCTCCCACATACACACTCCAAGGAAGGTTGTACTTATTCTCTATCTTGCTGAGCTCCTCAACTTGAGTGTGTACTGAGTACTCCTGGAACGCTGTGTAGAACTAAGACCCACTGACGGCAAACACGATACTACCAGAATTACTCACGGAGAATCCCATACACATGATCACCGACGTTGAAGACGGGGTTCTCGGAACGAAGGATGACGCCAACACCGAAATTATCGAATCTAGCAAAGTATGATACGTCATGTTTGGCCTGTAACGCAGAGAGAGGATGACACGCACGGCTGTCCGAGAGTAAAGGGAGGCTGACCATAGGTTTCCGGATGGTCAGAACGACCGACCCTGCGATATCCAAGGACTCACCCTGTACGACTTGATGGAGGGGTCTCTCATGCGGCCCCTCATGTAGGGATCTATGGACAAGACGAGCGTTTTCAACAGAATTCCCCCACGTAAGGGTACATTGTCGAGGTCGATTGTCTGGCTTGCGTCATACACGACTGTACGACCAGGAATGGGATAGCCTATCAGAGTGATGTCAGCAGATGTGTTCGTAGATCATCCCCAACTCGTGGTTGACGACTCACCGGATGGGATTTCGTTGAAGATTTGGCGAGCGTTCGCGATGGGTGCCATTGTCTTTGTGTGAGCTTAGAAGGTATGAGGAACTCATGAGAGTCCCAAGGTCGCCCATAAGTAGTGTCCGTGACTACATACCACGCCATTGCGTGGGGATTGTCGGCTCGGGTATCCCAGTCACAAACCGAGGTGGGCTGACGGAGTGCAGTCTTGGGACTGACAAAGGTCATGTATGACAAACGCAGCGCCACCGTAGAGGTCCCCACCAACTTTGAATCAGCGTGCGGCGACTCGGTGAACGCGTCCCTGACCGAATTCATCAACCCAAATGTCGCAAGATGCTTATCCATTAAATAACATGAATAGCTTCTGGTATCGAAGTAGAGTCTCGTAGTACGATGTCATCTCACACATTTGTTTGATTTCGAATCATGATGACAGATCAGAAGTACATCATACAGTCGTGCGTCCCCCCAGGTTACAGTCGAGACATTCAATAGAGTCCTTGCCAGTTGCTAGCAAGAAAGAGAATATAAGATATTTGATTCTCTCGTGACGATGTCTCCACGAGTCGCGTTACTGTAAAACGTCAACTACACGACCAAAGGAATAGTGGATTATACTAGTCCAACACGGCATACTTCTTCAGATGTTCTGGTATAACGTCGTACAACCCTTTGGACTGTAACCATTGCTTCGAGAAGAGTCGGCTCTGATAACGATATGCACCATCACCCAAGACGGTAACGACAGTCGATCCTAACAACCACCCTCGTGTTAGTCGTACCCTGGAAGAGTATGTAGTCACTGAACATACCCTTGCCGAGCTTCTGTGCAACCTCCGTAGCAGCAACAACGTTCAGAGCTGAGCTCGAACCAACATATAAACCTTCGGTGTCCAAGAGCTGGTATAACATGACGATCGACTTTTCATCTGCAATAAAGAGTGATCCGTCTATCTGATTGACAAAAGTCGCCAAATTGTCCGTGACACGGCCTGCACCAACACCTGTAGAACCGCAAGATTGAGCATGGGAGTACGACCTAGTAGGGATAAACAAACCTTCGGTGAACGAGCTGCCCGTGCGCACGATCAGCTTCCCACCGTTTGTCATGTAGGCGTGTAACACGCTCCCTGGAGGATCGGCGAGCCACACTTGGACCTTCCCACCGCTCTTCTCCTTGAGATGCTTGCCAACACCAGCCAGCGTCCCACCAGTACCGGTCCCGCACACGAACGCATCGATCACACCTTGCGTTTGCGCCCAGATCTCTGGACCGGTCGTGAGGTAATGCATGTTAGCATTCATGGTGTTGTCGAACTGGTTGGTCCAAACGGCGTTATCCAGCTTCGCAGCGTACTCCCGCGCTTGGTGGTTGTAGTGCTGTGGGTGATCATGGAGGACCTCAGGAACAGGATATACCTCTGCCCCGAGCATGCGCAACAGGTCAATTTTTCCTTGACTCTGTAGACGAACGTCTGTGCATCAACGTGTGCGTAGAGTGACGAAGGCGATAGCTCACCTGCGTGTTTGGCATGAATATCACGCATTTGTAGCCCTTCGATCGACAGACGTGGGCCAGGCCGATACCAGTATTCCCGGCGGTCCCTTCGACGACTGTTCCACCGGGTCGTATGCTGGGAGCCATACCATGTATCAGTCTTCGGATCCCCCGCATAAAGAAGGAGCAAGCAAGTATGCGTGCACTCACAGGCGCTTTGCTTCTGCATCCCGAATGATCGCGACGGCGGCGCGATCCTTGACGCTTCCCCCCGGATTTTGAAATTCGGCTTTGCCATATATGTAACAACCTGTCTGCTCAGACAGCGTCTTGAGATAGATCTATGGACATGAAATCCTTTCAGAAAGCTCCAATGGTGCATCGACTCTTGGTGCTTACCAGAGGCGTCCTTCCTACGGCATCACTAAAGCCAGCCCTATTACTCGAGGCTGTGATGTGTGAGCAAGTCCGCTTGCTCGTAAAAGAGTATTGGGATATTGGGAGAACCTGACGATACAGAAGACGGAGTGGCATTCGGAGAATGGTACTTACTTATCCGTGAGGACGATGTTCTGACAACGTCGGTCGAGGATTTAATAGCGCGTCTACGGCGCCTTCCACGATAAGAAGGGTTTCAGGACACGGGCCGTCTTTTCTTGAGTATTCCTGGACCCAAAAGTTGGTGCAACTCTGTCTTTGGAAAGGGTGTTGGTATTCCGTGAGGCGCGCTAGGGCATATCGGGATCGGGATCCCGATTCTTGTACTTTGTGTAGCATGAAACGCTCACAGATGTGAACGTGGCGAGGACAGTTGGTGGGTTGATCTTGACCGGAGTTTGAAAACCTAACCTAAAGGGCGCCGGTTCGGCCGACGTAAGAAAACTTGGCAGAATCACAGGCAGACGCCCAGTGCCCCATGCATACAGTAGACAAGTTTTGAGTTTTGAGAAGTAAAATGAATGATGTACCCTGATGCTCACGATATTTGTTTAATCTAGAACCGATAGCGGGTCGCAAGAACGCTCCAGGGTAGTCCTGTCCAAGGTTACAGGTGGTTTGGATGAGCGCTTCGCCTTAGCGGCCGTGTTCTTCCTTTATTGTCTACTTCAGACAACTTGGCCACGCGGGAAATCGCGAAAACACCTAGGCCTAGGCCTCACTTCGGCCGATTGGCTCCACAATACGACATCAGAATTCGATAAAATGGATATCATTTGACTCGTGCAAGTTCATAGAAATCTATACCGAACCATCTGATGCCAAAAATCTTTTTTCCCTTTCTTTTTTGATTTCAGGGTATCCAGACCAAATAGAAAACAAAACGCCCCCGGGCCAATCCCCCAACATCACTCACCAATCTGGTTCGGAAAAACACCCTCCAACTGACGTCAGACTCCTGAGTGCACTGGAAAATTGGGAGGTTCAAGGTGGCATCTAAGGGACTTCTCGTCGCCACCATGCTCAAACTGCGAGTGGTTCTCGCCGCCCCGCAAGCGTCGGATGTGCTAAATCGCGAAAGCGACGATCAGCGTACGATCAGTAGTACAACAAGGGCCATCATGCAAGCACATAAATCCGGGTCATCTGCGAGACTGGCTTTCAATGAAGTTGGGACGGCGATCCTGATTTTCCAGTAGGTGGCACAGGGTTCAGTGGTCATGAAATCAGGGTGCAGGTTTATATGGAGTCTTAGGTTAGTGGTATCACATCACTCAGTATATTTTTGTTCGTCGTACTTTGTCGATTCAACAGTAACTATACAGTGGAATCAAATGGTGAAAAAAATAGCCACAAAGAATGAAAGTATATAGTACATATGCACGGAGCTTCATGCCATTAATGCTCAGTGCACATGCATTCTTCCACAGACGGCTAACCGCCATCATCCGTGAGGAGAGTCTAGGCACTCCAGCTGATTGCGAGCCTGTTAGAGAGAGGTGTGAAGGAAGTATTAGAAACAGGGGCGCAAGGCAACGCAGGGGGATATGAACAAGTGGTCAGTGTTAGTTTCTAACATCTAGACATACGGTAGCCAACTAGTGTATCATTCAAGCAAGCATTCAATCCATTTTTGTCTTTATGATATAGTCTGGTGACCATGTCACTAGGTCTCTCATCGAACGTTATAGCTGACCAATGGGCGACACGCTGATGCGGCACATGTACTGCCTCCATGTCGTCCGACTCCTGATTACATCTGGGCTAGAATGTAACCAAACAACACCTCATGATGATGACTGAGTTAAAACTTTGTTTCCGCGGTGACTACCGGGCGCCAAATCTGAGTGCGATGACTCTCGCACGCGCAGATCCAGTCAATAAATCACCTAACCAAATAAAACCCCATAGTCCTCTGATTCCATTGAGATGTGATTACAATGACATTAAGCGATGAAGATGGCTTGAGTGGTGAAGAACCAGATATCTAAAGAGAGGCTTTCAAGAGGGTCAGAGGACAGATGTTACCAAGAAAGAGAATATAATACAGTTGAAAAGTTCTCTCCTTCGTGATGGTATCTCTGCAAGTCGCTTTAGTGAAATGTCAAGTACAAGTAACGGATTGGTGAAGTAAAACAGTCTTAGACTAGTCCAAGACAGCATACTTCTTCAGGTGTTCTGGGATAATGTCGTACAATCCTTTGGACTGCAACCACTGCTTCGAGAAGAGCCGACTCTGGTAACGATATGCACCATCACTTAAGACGGTAACGACAATCGATCCTAACGATCATCTTCATGTTAGTAACACCCTGAAAAGGTAGTCACTCGGTACTGAACATACCCTTGCCGAGCTTCTGTGCAACTTCCGTAGCAGCAACAACGTTCAGAGCCGAGCTCGAACCAACATATAAACCTTCGGTGTCCAAGAGCTGGTATAACATGACGATCGACTTTTCATCTGCAATCATAAGGGATCCATCTATCTGATTGACAAAGGTCGCCAGATTGTCCGTGACACGGCCCGAGCCAACGCCTACGGGACTACAGGCTTGAGCGTGTGAATACTACACCGGTGTGGATAGACAAACCCTCGGTGAACGAACTCCCCTGGCGTTCGACGAGTTTCCCACCATTTGTCATGTAGGCGTGTAACACGCTCCCTGGAGGATCGGCCAGCCACACTTGGACCTTCCCACCGCTCTTCTCCTTGAGACGCTTTCCAACACCAGCCAGCGTCCCACCAGTACCGGTCCCGCACACGAACGCATCGATCGCACCTTGTGTTTGCGCCCAGATCTCTGGACCGGTCGTAAGATAGTGCATGTTAGCATTTGCGGTGTTGTCGAACTGGTTAGTCCAAACGGCGTTATCTAGTTTAGCAGCATACGCTCGTGCTTGGCGGTTGTAGTGCTGTGGGTCATCGAGTGGGACCTCAGGAACAGGGTATACTTCTGCGCCGAGCATGCGCAGGAGATCAATCTTCTCTTGACTCTATAGACGAGCGTTTATGCATCAACTACGCACTAGTGACGGACGCGGTCAACAGCTCACCTGCGTGTTGGGCATGAATATCACGCATTTGTAGCTCTTCGATCGGCAGACGTGGGCCAGACCGATGCCGGTATTCCCGGCGGTCCCCTCGACGACCGTTCCACCTGGTCGTATGCTGGGACCACCACCATGCATCAGTCTTTGGATCCTCTGTAAAGGAAGGGTATGCATGCATGCACTCACAGGCCTTTTTCTTCTGCATCCCGGATGATCGCGACGGCGGCACGGTCCTTCACGCTTCCCCCCGGATTTTGAAACTCTGCCTTGCCGTATATGTGACATCCTGTCTGTTCGGATAGCGCTCTGAGATAGATCTATGACATGAAATGCTCGTAAAAGCTGCAACAGGCGCCAACTTTCAGCGCTCACTAGAGGTGTATTTCCCACGGCACTGATGAAGCCGGCCCTGCCGCTTGGAGCTGCAGTGTGATGAGTGAGTCCTCGTAGTAGAAGATAAAAGGAATTTACGGATGCAGAGACGAGGTTTTCATGTTGGATGGTACTTACTCATCGGCGAGGACGACATTTCTGACAAAAGTTGAGAATTTGATAGCGCGTGTATGGTATCTTCTACGATAGGAAACTAACCATCGTCTTAAGCATTCCCAGACAATCAGGCTGGTCCCGAAAGTGGTTACTATCGGAATTATATCAGGACCTCGATCACTTACTTCGTCTGTACTTGACGTAAGTAAATAAAATACTTGTACGGGTCCAGGAGCGCCCGGAGCGCCGTTCTCAGCGCCGAAAACTCTGGAAACTCGTTTCGCATTAGCTATCATGACTAGGAGAGACAAAGGAAAAATAGATACGCATTGGTCTATGCACAATTCCTACACCAAGTCCACCACTTGGCAGCAGCATTCCGACGATTCCATCGTTCTCGACTTCTACTTACCATCTTGTAGCACTGGCACCTCCGAGCCGTGGCATAGATCGGTGATTCGAACGGAACCGTGGAATTGAGATACCATCTCCCTGCCATCGTCTACTTCCCGTCAGCTTCCTCGGCATAAAGACTTGGCCTTGTAACCTGCGGAGTGCGCTCGAATACTTGCTCTCATGACTCGCGGCAACTCGGAAACCTTGAACATACTGCTACATACTCGTCCACCTCCGCACTCACTACGACCGTACTTCCTGAGCCTGAGTGCATTCCGAACTACCATGTCCTGACAGGTGAACTGCTGGCCACTGACCAACTAAAGTTCGCAAGAAACTTCAGGTGTGTAGTGGCTAGCTGTCGTGTCATCCAAATGGGTTTCAATCCATTTTTGTCTTTGCAACATGGTCTGGTCACCAGGTTAACAAAACCATCGGAGGCCGGGAACTAGTAAATGTCTACTACTTCATCCGCGAATACATCTCACACCTGCGTCCAGCTGACCTCTTCGTGTCCTGGCTACACTCCTTAAGCACTGCGTAATGATAGCATTTACCCATGGATCAATAAGATACTCGTGTAGAAAAGGTAGGTCTATGGAGCCTCCACGTGCAGACCCGTTTGTCTGAGGTGTCCCGTCGCTATCCATGGCACACTACTCAACGTTCAATTTGCGCGTCATTTTCGTGTTGACGTTGGGAAGCCTAACATACGGCTACGCATTTAGCGTCATATCCAACACACTTGGCCAACCAGGTTTCCTTTCCTACTTCTCCCTTACCACTAATCCGTCCTATACGGGCCGCGTCGAGGGCGCCATCAATGGACTCTTTTCAGCGGGTGGAACGTTTGGAGCTCTTCTCGTTGGGTACATGTGTGACCAATACGGTAGGAAGGTGACAATGAACACAGCAAATCTCGTGTGTATCGTCGGAGGAGCCCTTCAAACTGGATCAGTGAACCTTGCGATGTTGCTTGTAGCGAGGTTCATCACAGGTTGGGGGATCGGAATGATGGTGGTACTTATTCCGATTTTCCAAGCCGAGATCTCTCCTCCATCCGCCAGGGGGTTACTTGTTGGCCAACACGGTGAGTTGCTTTACCCACGCTATCGTTGTTCAGTGATTCAGACATTTATATGCATCTACCAGGCGCGTGGATCGTCTTGGGGTACGCCATAGCGGGATGGGTAGGCGTAGGGACCTACTATTCTTCGAACATGAGCTTCCAATGGCGCTTTCCCCTTGCTCTTCAATGCGTCTGTCCACTGGCCCTCCTCTGTTGTAGCCCATGGCTCCCAGAATCACCGCGATGGTGTACGTACTATTTATTCAGATGCTATTCCAGAGATATCGAGTTGACCGGTCCTTCCAGTGCTGATGCAAGACCGACACGCCGAAAGTTGGGAAATCGTTTCGAAACTCCACATCGATGCCTACGACCTCGCAGGTCCAGAATCCGAGCGTTACGACTATGCTCAGAGGGAATTCCATCAGATGGTCAAGCAAGTTGAATTGGATTCTCAAGCATGGGTCGCCGGAGGTGGGTTACTCCAGATGCTCAAGCGACCATCATATCGCAAGCGTATGTGGCTTGGATTCCTTACTCAATATGCGGACCGGCGCC